>SJYC01139407.1:0-23129 GCA_006408675.1 Madoqua kirkii
CTTATTAGTATTATTAGGACTAATTATATTTGAAAACCCAGATCTTGTTTATTTTTTGAAATAATACTTAAATAAGAAATCAAAATAATAAGAAGTAAAACACACAATAATAGCCACCCACAGAATACTGATATTAAGCAAAATTTTGTGCAGCCTTTTATTCCATAGATGAATGAGAATAGACATAAAGCTCTTTTTCATAAAATAAGTATTGGGTACTTTTATTTTACTTTACTGTTAGTTTGTTTAAACAAACTTTGTGCAATGTTCCCAGAAATTCTGTTTTCAAATGTCATCCTCAAAGGTAAGAGTAAATCTATTTGTCAGTAAAGATTGTTCCCTCTCCTATATGTGTATATTACCATACTTATTGTGAATACTCAGAAAGCCATAGGCATATTGCTAGAAAATGTTACAATACACAAGATAGTCCATTCTTTCTGCATTAAACACAAAATTGAATACTTAAATTTAAAGAGAGGAGAAACTACAAATGATGTGTGAGCATATGTACATGTCTCTCCCTCCATCTTCCTACCTCCAAAAATTAATTTGAAACTGTATCAAGGGACTTCCCTGGTGGTCCAGTGGTAGAACTTTGTGCTCCCAATCCAGGGGGCCTGGGTTCCTTACCTGGTCAGGGAACTAGATCCCACATGCCACAACTAAGACCCAAGCAGCCAAATAAATTTAAAAAAAAAATTTTTTTAAAGAAATCATATCAAGCAGTGAGGAGCCAATTATTGCACAATATGTCTTAGCATTAATCACTCTCTTTGTTATAGAACACTTGTTTGATGACTTTAAAATGTGAATTTTATAATTTTTAGAAACATACTTGCTCAACATATATCAAGATGGATTTTAATGCCATTTCTGACCTACTAATGTTTAAGTACAATTTTTATCATATATACTCATAAATTGTTAAGTTATCCAACTTGAAAATCTTACTATTAATTTGTTCATGTTTTCAGCAATTCCATTCCTTCAAAGTATGTACACTTGTTTCTACTCATGCTGTAATAACAGGATTATATAAACTAAAGATTAGTTAGCAGTTGGATACTGACAAAGATGGCAGAGGAGCCCCTTACAAATGCCATGCTGTCATTCCCCTTGTATCAAGAAGCCACTGGGAACTCTAAGAGTAGCACATTGTACAATTCTCCAGGTCATAAAATAATCTAAACCTTCCATTTTATATGTAATGTGTCAAACTCTCACTTTGCAGCATTTTTAGCTGCCGTGGTAAATTTAACAGGAGAATGAATGAAAATCTGTACACTGAAAACTCTAGGACAGTATAATAGAAATGATGAAGGCACAAACAATTGGAAAGATATCCATGCTATGGATTGGAAGGATTAATATTTTTAAAATTACCATACTACCCAAAGCAATTTATAGATCCAAGGTCATATCTATCAAAATTCTAATGCCTTTTTTTCCCACAGTAAAAGGGAAAAAATCTAAAATTTGTATGGAACTAAAAAAGACCTCAGTCATCTAAAGCATTTTGGGAAAAAAGAATTAAGTTAGCAGTATCACACTTCTTGATTTCAAAGTATAATACAAATTTATAGTATTCAAAACAATATGATATTGGCATAAAAACAGACATATAGACAAACAGAACAGAATCAAGAGCCCAGAAATAAATCTATGCATATACAGTTAACTATTATTTGATAAAGAAGCCAAAAATACTCAGTGGAGTAAAGACAGTCTCTTCAATAAATGATGCTAGTAAAATTGGATATTCACACAGTAAAAAATTAACTAGGCTCCTATCTCATACCACTCATAAAAATTAACTATAAATGGATTAAAGACTGAAATGTAAGACCTGAAATCATAAAGCTCCTATTGAAAAGTCGGGGGAAGATTCATGACATTGGTCTTGGTGAAGAGTTCTTGGAAGTGAGGCCAAGTATACAAGAAACAAAAGCAAAAACAAAAAAGTGGGACTACATCAAACTAAGAAATTTCTGCACAGAAAAAAATCAATAAGATGTAAAATAGAATAAAGTTTTAAATTAATAAAAAAAATTTAAAAAGATGAAAAGGTAACCCATGGAATGGGAAAAATTTTTAAACCATCTATTAAATAATATCAAAAATATATGAGGAACTCATACACTTCAATAACAAAGACTAAATAATTTGATTTTAAAATGGACACAGAACCTTAACAAATATTGTTCTAAAAAAGACACACAAGTGGCCAAAATGCATGATTATATGCTCAACATCACAAGTCACAGCAGGGAAATACAAATCAAAATCATAATGAAGACTCCTGCACACTTGTTAGGATTATCAAAGAGAAGAGGCAATAAATGCAGGCAATGATATGGTGGAAAGGGAACTTTGTGCGTTGTTGGTATGAATGTAAATTGATTCAGCTTCCAAGGAAACTAGTATAAATGTTCCTCAAAAATTAGAAAATAGAGCTACAGTGGGATCAAGCAATACTACTTCTGGGAATACATCTGAAGGAAATGAAATTACTATCTTGAAAAGATATGTACATACCCATGTTCATTGCAGCATTATTCACAATAGCCAAGAGGTGGAAACAATCTAAGCATCTATTAATAGATAAATGAATAAAGAGATGTTATAGATATATGTAGTGTAGTATTCAATTCAGTTCAGTTCAGTCGCTCAGGCGTGTCCGACTCTTTGTGACCCCATGAATCGCAGCACGCCAGGCCTCCCTGTTCATCACCAACTCCCGGAGTTCTCAGACTCGTGTCCATCGAGTCAATGATGCCATCCAGCCATCTCATCCTCTGTCGGCCCCTTCTCCTCCTGCCCCCAATCCCTCCGAGCATCACAGTCTTTTCTAATGAGTCAATTCTTGGCATGAGGTAGCCTGATCTCCTTCAGAACAGACTGGTTGGATCTCCTTGCAGTCCAAGGGACTCTCAAGAATCTTCTCCAACACCACAGTTCAAAAGCATCAGTTCGTCAGCGCTCAGCCTTCTTTACAGTCCAACTCTCACATCCATACATGACCACTGGAAAAACCATAGCCTTGACTAGATGGACTTATGTAGCCATAAAAGAGGAAAATCCTGCCATTTGTGATGTAGATGAAACTTAAAGGTATTACACTAAAAATGAAATAAGTCAGAGAAAAACAAGTACTGCATACTCTCACTTATACGTGAACTTTTTTTTTTTTTAATACAGAAACATAATAGATTGGTGGCTGCCTGGGGCAGGGCACAGGTAAGGGAAATGGGAACTTGTTGGTCAAATGGTATAAACTTTCAGTTATAAGATGAATAAATTCCAGAGATCTAATGCACAACATGATGGCTATAGTTTACAATGTTGTGTTGTATACATAAAATTTGTTAAAAGAGTGAATCTCAGATATTCTCAGTATACACAAAAGGTGAGGTTACCTTTGATGTGACTGATGTGTTAACTAACCTTATTATGATAATCACTTCAAGATATACATCGAATCATCCACACTGTACAATGTAAACTCATACAACGTTATTTTTTAAGTTTATCTCAATAAAGATGAAAAAAAGGAAATCGGTCTTCACAAAGAGAAATATATTAACTATAATTGAGGTCCTATATAACTAAAGCCCTAGCATTAAAAACTGATGATTAAAAATGCAATCACTGTCCAAATCTTCATCTGGAAGTATGTAACAAGGGTGACTAACATTAGATCACTCAGGTTTTAAATTGCTAAATATAGATTGAAGGTATAATCACATTTTTATGTATTAGACAAATGAGAAGTTAGTTTTAAAGTAGATGAAGTTCAGTGGGCACTCAGATATCTACAGTTCTCTCCAAGTACAAAGATACCATGCCTATATAAAATTAACTTTGGATCCCCTGGAAATCTAATATCCTAATTGCTATGTTTGTGTCACTCAAGGCTTCACTGATGTTAACCTGATGGGAGATAGATACTATAAGAAATTTAAAATAAGCAGAATTTGAAATAGAAGGAATTAGCATAACCATTTATTATGTTTCAAGTTCGCTCATTTTTAGTCTAAAATAGAAGGAATTCGCACAACCATGGGCTCCCTGGTGGCTCAGATGATAAAGAATCTGCCTCCAATATGGGAGACCTGGATTCAATTCCTTGGTTGGAAAGTCCCTTTGAAGAGAGCATGGCAATCCACTCCAAAACTCTTGCCTGGAGAATCATCATGGACAGAGGAGCTTGGCCGGCTATAGCCCATGGGGTTACAAAGAGTAGGACACAACTGAGCTACTAAGCACGGCACAAATATAGGTGACTGAGATTCATGAACAGTATTACATGAGTTAGAAAGATAGTATATCAATATCAGGCCCATAATGGTAAAAATCAATATAGTCACGTTCTGACTTTAATGTTGAGCTAATTTCACAACAGTAAATTGCAGGAGTTGTAGCAGATGAATATCAGAAGGGGTCAGCAAAGAGCTATCTGGGCTGGAGAAAGCATTCCATTTGAAAAGTGGAGAAGGAGGGAACTAATTTAACGTGGATTAAGTTACATGGAAAATGCTATTCCAAACCAGTATCAAATCACACCCAAGGTGACCTCTAACCTCCTGCATGTTATTTTCTCCTGGTTTCCTCCCTGAACATTTCTCCTGTTTTCTCCCCTGGGTCTTTTTTTTTTTTTCCTGTTCTTATTGTTCAGTTGCTAAGTCATGTCCAACTCTTTTGTGACCCAGTGGACTGTAGCCTGCCAGGCTCCTCTGTCCTTGGGATTTCCTAGGCAAAACTATTGGAGTGGGTTGCTTTTTCTCCCCCAGGGGATTTTCCCAACCCAGGGATCAAACTCATGTCTCCTGCATTGGCATGTGACTTCTTTACCACTGAGCCCCCTGGGAAGACCAATGTAGGGATTCAGTTCAGTTCAGTTCAGTCCTTCAGCCGTGTCCAACTCTTTGCAACCCTGTGAATCACAGTACGCCAGCCCTCCCTGTCCATCACCAACTCCCGGAGTTCACTCAGACTCATGTCCATCGAGTCAGTGATGCCATCCAGCCATCTCATCCTCGGTCGTCCCCTTCTCCTCCTGCTCTCAATCCCTCCCATCATCAGACTCTTTTCCAATGAGTCACTCTTTGCATGAGGTGGCCAAAGTATTGGATTTTCAGCTTCAGCATCAGTCCTTCCAATGAACACCCAGGACTGGTTTCCTTTAGGATGGACTGGTTGGATCTCCTTGCAGTCCAAGGACTAGCAAGAGTTGTCTCCAGCAGGAAATCTCATTGACAGGATTTCCAAGAGTGTGATTACAGAGATGGATCACTGGGATCAGTCAGTTCCCTCCTTAGCTGAATCATCAGATTCCCACCATGCTTCTTGCAGGTTGAGGATGCTCAGGAGAAGACAAATCATACATGTACTACATAAAGCATGTCCTCCCCTTCCTTCCCACCCCTCCAGACAATAAAAACTGCAACTTAGTTGTATTTTCTGGTCTTTTTACTGGAAACCATGAGTCTGAGTTGGCTTATTCAATGTGAGGGTCACAATGAGAGAACATGGATCTTTTTTTTTTCTGTGTGCAACTCCTTAAATATTGGTTTTCCAGAGTTCTGTCCTTGGTCTGCCTTATTCCTACTTTTCATCTTCTCCATCTGTTTATTTCAATCCATATCCTTTCATCAACTCCCACGATGATAATTATGAACAATATGCCAACAGACCCTCTGTGAGCATATAAGGCAGCCTTAGTGCCAATGTGCCTTTTCTTGACAGATGGATTTCAAATAACTATCACTATGTCTTCAACACAAAAAGGCTTCTTTTCTTCCAGACTTCTACAATCCCATTCTTTAGGGTTAAGAATGTCTTGATCAAACTAATGACTGTTTTTGTTATTTTTTTCACATACTCTCAGCCAAGCCATATGTTGCAAACCATGAAAACCAGTCTTATAAATCAAGAATTCACAAACCTCCATAACTAACCATTCTTTCAACACCTAGACTCCAATACTATCTTTCAATCAGACATTTCCAAGGTAAACACAGTTTCTTCTCTTTGCTATTTCCAGTGCATGCTTTCTAGTCCTCATCTTGTATTTTCAGTATTTGAAAATGCTCTCCTTTTATTCCTCAAAATGTTCTATGTCAGCTTTAAGGAACTATTTTGTCTACCTCATTTCCTTTACTATTTTTCAGCTATGGGGTCTGTGTGTGTCGTGTGGTTTCAATATTGATTTGATGATAAATAAACATTGGTTTTCAGGAGGAAGTCAACTCTTAGTCTTGCTACTTTTCTCTCTGAATTCTTCACGCAAATGCTGTCAAATCCATGGCTTTAAGAGCTTTCTATATTTGAAGGCTCCCCAGATTTATACTCATAACCACAAATGTGATATCTTCCCTTAGAGATCTCTTGGGCACCTAAAAATAAGCATAAGCAAACAAAAATGTACATCTTTTCCCCTAACCATGCTATTTCTTGGACTGCACCCATAACTAATAGTAACAGAATCAAGTATCCATTTACACAAGCCTGAATATTGAAAGTCATTCTTATTTCTTTCGTCTACTTTACCATCTGTCATATCTCACAAAAAAATCAATACCTTTCACTAATTTATCTTCAAAAATACAGATATCTTCTCCCAATCTTCCCTATTGCTGTTAGAATTATTGTCTCTTTCTTAGACTGCTGCAATAAAACTTCTAATAATCAGTTCTAGTCTATTTTCATCTAGTCCAACGCAATCTTGTACAATGTAAGTTTGGTCAGTTCACTACTCTATGCATTTCCTTTTAGCTGTTCTACAAAATCTGTGTAGAAATGTGCAATATTCTTAAAGTCTGTTACTTACTCTTCAACTATTGCTCTAGCTAGAACTCTAAGTTCTCTGTCTCCCATGTGCTCTCTCTAGCATTAGTAATAAAATACTTTTAATAAAAAAAACCATAATAGCAGCAAATATTTACCAGGCATTTTCTATGTGCCAAATATTGCAGTTTCCTAAATATAGGAAACTCTCTTGTCTCCTGTCTTTGTGCTGGATACACTTTCTTTCTAGAATGACTTTGCATTCTGTTTATTCACCAATGCTTGTCCTTCAAACCAGGCACCAACTTTCTCAAAATTAGTGCCTCTTGTCTGTGCTCTCAAAGTATATGATTTATACTGTTTTAAAATCACAAAGATACACTACCAAAACCATGATAGGGAATTCAAAATAGTTCCAAAGGTTTTAAACAATGTTTTTGTTTCTGAACACACAAAATGCACACTGTAGCTAATGTATGAGGGCTGGAGAGAAAGTGTGGATCTGAATGGAAGGGCAGGGAGAGACTGGGCTAGGGTGTACTGAGGAAGGGGAGGCTCAGAGGAAGTCACAATCAGGGTCAAAGCATGGATACCCTGACCACTTTTCCTGGAAATAGGCGGATCAAGAGAAAACTCAGTAGTTCTATGGCCAGCTAAGAAGTCTTGGAATGAGAAGCACCTGGGTGCCAGGGTTCCTTTGTCCCAAACTGGGAATCTGGCTCATATTACCTATCAAACCAACCCCATTTGATGTTTCAGTTAGAGTCACAGTGCAGCAGTGTCTCCCCCAGGGGATCCAGCCAGCGGTGGGGGTTTAGGCTCTGTCACAACTGCTATGCAGGAGCAGGACCTCTCAAAGATCAGAAATAGGGAACTTTGAATGCATGGGCAGGAAGTCAAATGCTTTCCAGAAGTCCAAAAGCCCAGGGCAGCAACACGGGCTTCTGGAGTGGCCCCTAGGTTAAAGATTTAATGAGAAACCATCTTTTTACCAAATAACACAGCTAAAGCATTTTATACACAACATTATATCATTTCTGGAGTAGGAAATGGCAACCCACTCCCAGGATTCTTGCCTGGAAAATTCCATTGACAGAGGAGTCTGGTGGGCTACAGTCCATGGGGTCCCAAGAGTCATATATGACTAACTTTCATTTTATATCATTTACATTTGGCACATAAACTTAAAGGCTTCTAAACTAACTGAGACTTAAGTATCTAGATAATTAATGAATAATTGAGGTTTTTTAATTTAGAGACTTGGTCTTAATTATATTCATGGTTGTTTTAGCAATGCAGCAATAAATTCTACACTTAACATTTTCAATTCAGTTTAGTCACTCAGTCATGTCTGATTCTTTGCAACCCCATGGACTGTAGCATGTCAGACCTCCCTGTCCATCACCAGCACCCAGAGTCTACACAAACTCATGTCCATCGAGTCGGTGATGCTATCCAACCATCTCATCTTCAGTCATCCCCTCCTCCTCCTGCCTTAAATCTTTCCGAGCATCAGGCTTTTTTCCAATAACTCATTTCTTAGCATCAGGTGGGCCAAAGTATTGGAATTTCAGCTTAGGCATCAGTCCTTCTAATGAATATTGGGGACTTATTTCCTTTAGGATTGACTGGTTGGATCGCCTTGCAGTCCAAGGGACTCTCAAGCTTCTTTGGTGCCCAGATTTTTTTTATAGTCTAACTCTCACATCCATACATGACTACCGGAAAAACCATAGCTTTGACTAGATGGACTTATTTTGGCAAAGAAATGCTCTGCTTTTTAATATGCTGTCTGGGTTGGTCATAGCTTTTCTTCCAATGAGCTTGTGTCTTAATTTCATGACTGCAGTCACCATCTGCAGTGATTTTGGAGCCCCCCAAAATAAACTTGCTCTCTGTTTCCATTGTTTCCTCAACTATTTGCCATGAAGTTCTCACTATCCTTTTTCAGTTTCATCAAGAGGCTATTTAGTTCTTCTTTGCTTTCTGCCATAAGGGTGGTATCATCTGTACCCACGTAGTCACAAGTGGTTAATATTCTTTGTTTGCAAACAAACAAAAGAGCTAGTTTAATTTCCTTCCTTTCCAAAACAATTGTTTTTAATAACGTTAGATTTATACAGAGTTTCCTGCTGGCTTTATTTCTCTGAAATGTGCCTAACCAGAATCTAGAAAGACTTCATGAGTAACCGCTCCTACTTCCAGGCTAATTACCACAAGGGTCTGTGGCAAGGAACTGGATACTTAGCCTGGCAAATTTACTGATTCCAGACCTGATACTGAAATGGGAATCCGAGTTCTTGTTCACAGAGGCAAAAAATGAACTTTACGCTCACACAGACACTCTTGGTAGTAAACATGCAGGATTTATTTTAGAGAAGTGAGAAGTACAGAGCTCTCAGGATAGACACTGAGATGGGGTGAAGTACCCCAAAGGCAGGAATTACAAGTTTATAGCTTTACTAGTATTGATCTGTTTGTTTTTGGTTGACGTGGATCCCTGACATATATGTAATTTCTAACCAATCGTTTTAAAGTCAATTGTGTCTAGTTTGAAATTTCTTTTTTAATTTTTTATAATTTGCCTTTATTTTTGATCCTCAAGTCCTTGACTCTTTCTTAGATATTGAGTTGCCATCCCATGACCCTTTCTAATGACCCCAGGCCATTGTTCAAGGCCCAGATGTATGGGGTAAGAGATAAAGGTCAACCTGGTGTTTTTCTTCTTGATAAGTTTGACAGCAGTTAACAATTGTCCTGTCTTGTGTCTGGATGTTTTATTACCTACTAGATTAGGGAGGTCAGAGAAGGCAAGGGCACCCCACTCTAGTACTCTTGCCTGGAAAATCCCATGGGTGGAGGAGTGTGGAGGGCTGCAGTCCATGGGGTCACTAAGAGTCGGACAGGACTGATCATCTTCACTTTCACGTTTCACTTTCATGCATTGGAGAAGGAAATGGCAACCCACTCCAGTGTTCTTGCCTGGAGAATCCCAGGGACAGAGGATCCTGGTGGGCTGCCATCTATGGGGTTGCACAGAGTCGGACACGACTGAAGCAACTTAGCAGCAGCAGCAGCAGCAGATTAGGAAGGTATTTCTCTGAATGCCTGGAAACTGAAACAATAAGTATAACTTCAGGTTAATGGAGCAAGATATTTGTATGGGAGAAAAATTTGACATTTTAAAAAAGAACCAAGGTCCCAGCCCTATGCTAGCTGCCTAACAATTTCTACCTCAATATGATCCTGAGTTCTCAAGGAAGTTAGATTGCCACCATCACCAGAAGAGAGTTGGCTAAGAGAAACACCATAATACTTGAGATTCCACTCAGTGTGATGAGTTTAACAACCTTTTGGGTTGTTTGCTCCTGCAGTTCAGCTCAGTTCAGTTCAGTCGCTCAGTCCTGTCTGACTCTCATGAATCGCAGCTCGCCAGGCCTCCCTGTCCATCACCATCTCCGGAGTTCACTCAGACTCATGTTCATCGAGTCCGTGATGCCATCCAGCCATCTCATCCTCTGTAGTCCCCTTCTCCCCCTGCCCCCTCTCAGCATCAGAGTCTTTTCCAATGAGTCAACTCTTCGCATGAGGTGGCCAAAGTACTGGAGTTTCAGCTTTAGCATCATTCCTTCCAAAGAAATCCCAGGGTTGATCTCCTTCAGAATGGACTGGTTGGATCTCCTTGCAGTCCAAGGGACTCTCAAGAGTCTTCTCCAACACCACACTTCAAAAGCATCAATTCTTTGGCGCTCAGCCTTCTTCACAGTCCAACTCTCACATCCATACATGACCACAGGAAAAACCATAGCCTCGACTAGACGGACCTTTGTTGACAAAGTAATGTCTCTACTTTTCAACATGCTATCTAGGTTGGTCATAATTTTCCTTCCAAGGAGTAAGCGTCTTTTAATTTCATGGCTGCAGTCACCATCTGCAGTGATTTTGGAACCCAAAAAAATAAAGCCTGACACTGTTTCCACTGTTTCTCCATCTATTTCCCATGAAGTGATGCCTTAAATTACCATGAAGCAGTTCTTCATCACTGGTAGAAAATGTTACATTACTGCAGATCAGGGGAGCAAATATTCACAAGATGGAATAAAACCCACTTTTTCCAAAATTATCTTCCTTCCTATTTACAGTCTACCTTGAAATTCCACCTTTAGAGATTTATTCCTTGGTATTTATAGCATGACAATTTTAAATCAGAAATGTATTTGAAAGGGGAAACAAATTAAGCCAACAGTCAGCAACCAGTTCCTCTGGTTCTGCCAGCTGCACATGCTCTCTGATAAACCCAGAACAACCCTGAGTTCTGCTAAAGTAAACCATGTCACCTGAAAACATGAATGAGCAAAATGGATTTCACTGCAGCTTTTGTCCAAGGGGTTACTTTGCACACCACACAGAAAAACAACTTTCAGATCTGTTGCTGGAGAGCCTGGCTCATATTTTCTTCCTACTGGATGGTCTTCAGGACTTCAAACTCCTCTCCCCACTATTTCACCCAAAGTTAGCTATTCTCCAGGCCCATCTTCAGATCCAAACCCACATGAGGCTCAGTGAAATAAAATCCCACCTAGTCTTCTTAGTAGTGGAGAGGGATTCAAAATAGCAGATCATATTAAATCATGCCTTTAATAGTTAACAGTTATTGAATAGTTATTATGTGTAAGGTCTTGTTAACCCTGAAAAGCATATTTTGTTATTCCTATTTTACAGTTAAGAAAAGGGAGACATGAAGCGGCTAAATAAGTAGCCCCATATCATACACCCAGGAAGTAGGAACCAGAAATCAGATCCAGGCTATTTGACACCAAGCCTGAGCTCTTAATAATTAAATTCTATTAACCTCTATGGCTTACACTGGACTGTAACCATGAACTGTAACCTGCCAGGCTCCTTTGTCTATAAGATTTCCCAGGCAAGCATACTGGAGTTGGTAGCCATTTCCTTCTCCAGGGGATCTACTTGCCCAGGGATTGAACCCAGGTCTCCTGCATTACAGGCAGATTCTTTAGCAACTGAGCCACCAGGGAAGCCCTATTAACCTCTATAGCACCTAATAAATGCCTTCCATAGTAAGCACATGAAAATGTTGATTGAATAAAATTACTTATATTTCTAAGAAGATCAGAAATATTCTACCTCCTTATAGTTATATTTTTCAGCTGCAAAAATTTATTTTTCTTCGTGAAATACCAAAATAATCCACCATAAAAAAGACTACATTATTTTAAATGAAAGTGAAAATTGTGAGTATATTGTAATTGTTTGCTAGTTTTATTTTTCCAGCTTTATTGAGGTATAATTGACAAATTAAAGTTGAGTATATATAAGGTATACAACACAATCATTCAATGTACCTATCCATTGTGAAATGATTACCACAATCAAGCTAATTAACACATCCTTCACCTCACATCGTTACTATTATTTTATGTGTGGGGTGAGAACACATAAGATCTACTCTCAGCAAATTTTAAGTATACAGTACAGTATGATTTACTATAACCGCCTTGTATATTGATTCCTGCAGATATCTAAAGCTTTCTGCCTGGTATTAAGTGAATGGATGAATAAATGAATGAATGAAGTGACTAATTTACTGACTAAGCAACTCAGCTTCCTCATCTAAAAATGTTTTCTTTCAGTTGGTCTTTTGATATTTATGCATCACCAGGTAGGCACCAGAGAAACAAAGAAACTTAAGAAACACTGCTTGCCGTTAGCAAGTCTAACGGAGATATTCATAGTCCTTGGAGATTTCTCTTGGATATTCATAGTCCAGGAGGAAAGTGTTGAACCATATGACCTTGAAGGTCCCTCTCTGCTATAGGTTTCTGTGATGCTATTGAGTAGGAGGTTTGCACTCCATGCGCAGAGCTGGTGGATTTATGATCACATGAAGATGGCCCATTCTTCCTCCCATCTTAAGCCCTCAAATCAGTGAAAAGGAAATTTTAAATGACTGCTAACGTTGGCTAGATTTTGGAAGGGGAGCTGGGTGCTGTCAAATAATCACCGAAGAGGTAACTTAGGGCTTCCTCTTCTCTGTGGCTGAGACAGTAAAGAATCTACCTGCAATGCAGGAGACCCAGGTTCGATCCCTGGGTCGGGAAGATCCCCTGAGGAAGGGAACTGGCAACCCACACCAGTATTCTTGCCTGGAGAATTTCATGGACAGAGGAGCCTGATGGGCTGCAGTCCATGGGATTGCAAAGAGTCGGATACCACTGAGCCATTAACACTTTCACTTTTCACTTTCACTAAGCAAAATAGCAAAGATGGGAAGTCTTACCTTACTGTCATCCAGCCTTCCTCACTGAGCTCTTGATTCCTGTATCTGCTGAGCAGCTAGTACCTCCTGCTTCCGCCTGAGTCCCTCACACCTCACAGCCACACTAGGCAAGCCAGCTGAGCGTCCAGAGTACCCTTCTCCAAAGCTGCCTGTAGAACTTCTCTCTTCACCCCTACCTGTGAGCTGGACTCTCGAGCTTTTCACCTCTGTATCCCTCATAACCTGCTGTTGTCAATGCTAGCTGCACATTAGCATCACCTCGGGAGCTTTTTAAGTACTCCAAAGCCCAGCTCTCCACCCCCAGGGATTCTGATTTAATTGGTTTGACGGAAAGCACAGACATTAGTCTGGTTTTTTGTTATGTTTAAAACCAATTTTGGTTTTCAACGGATGATTCTAATGGATAGCCAAAATTGAGAACTACCGTAGCTTTGAAACTGGAGTTGCTTCATTTTCACCCGTAGGTTAAAGCCCCCTCTTGATGCTGGGACCAGTTCTGTTTCTAGCCAGGGAAAATTCAAGAAGCCTTAGGCTAGCAGCTCAGCAACTCAGAGCTTAATCCCACGGTGGCCTGGGCTCCCAGTTTCAGTAATTACAGGCTGTTGTTCCTTGTGATTGAGCCTCTGCCCCAAAGGAATATGGGGGATAAAAGAAGGGGCAACAGTTGCTGGGCAGGCAAAACAGTAGGTGTTGAGGCCTTCCCACTGTGTCTGCCTCCTTCCCCTGCTCAAACCACTGTAACAAATTTGACCAGAACAAACAGTATCACTTAGTGACAGGCATAGATAGGAAATTATCAGACCTAACATCACTCAGCCATGCCCATGTCAAGCTGCAGGTTTTTCTCTTTATTTTACTACATCCACCACTCTTAGTGATAATTTTTAATAATCTCTTGCCCCGAGACATCTCATCTTTAATCCTCTTTCCTTTATTCTCTCCCTGTCTTAACTTGAAACTGGTTATTTCTAGAATGTATTCCTCTCCCTTAGTCCATTTTTATCTCCCCCACCATGACTATAACCATGCCTAAGCAAAAGACTACCCTCAGTGGTGTATTTAAACCAGAAAAAAAAAAAAAAGAGAGAAGTGACATTTTAAAGTGAATTTTTTTTTTTGATGTAAAAAGAAAGAACAAGCTCTAGAGTTCATAAAAGCACTAATATAAGCTCTTCACAATTCTCACAAGAGGCTAAATTCTTTTTACTCTCCCCTACAGAAAATTTTTCTTCAGACACCAGCATTCAACATAAGTCATTTTTAACTGGTGTGTTGTTTTCTCTTTTGATACTTCCTTCACTTGTATGTAGGTCAGGAAGCAACAATTGGAACTGGATATGGAACAACAGACTGGTTTCAAATCAGGAAAGGAGTACATCAAGGCTGTATATTGTCACCCTGCATATTTAACTTATATGCAGAGTACATCATGAGAAACGTTGGGCTGGATGAAACACAAGTTGGAATCAAGATTGCCTGGAGAAATATCAATAGTTTCAGATATGCAGATGACACCACCCTTATGGCAGAAAGTGAAGAGGATCTAAAAAGCCTCTTCAAAGTGAAAGAGGAGAGTGAAAAAGTTGGCTTAAAACTCAACATTCAGAAAACTAAGATCATGACATCTGGTCCTATCACTTCATGGCAAATATTTGGGAAACAGTGGAAACAGTGGCAGACTTTATTTTATTGGGCTCCAAAATCACTGCGGATAGTGATTGCGGCCAAGAAATTAAAAGACAATTACTCCTTGGAAGGAAAGTTATGACCAACCTAGACAGCATATTAAAAAGCAGAGACATAACTTTCTCAACAAAGATCCATCTAGTCAAGGCTATGGTTTTTCCAATGGTCATGTATGGATGTGAGAGTTGGACTATAAAGAAAGCTGAGTGCTGAAGAATTGATGCTTTTGAACTGTAGTGTTGGAGAAGACTCCTGAGAGTCCCTTGGACTGCAAGGAGATCCAACTAGTCCATCCTAAAGGAAATCAGTCCTGAATATTCATTGGAAGGACTGATGCTGAAGCAGGGAGGTGATGGACAGGGAGGCCTGGTGTGCTTCAGTTCATGGGGTCTCAAAGAGGCGGACACGACTGAGACACTGAACTGAAGTGAACTGAACTTGTCTCACAGCTATTTGGGGTTTTACTACTCTTTTAACACTTCATTTTATAGACTTTCCAGAACATTAGCACCACCTAAAATATTGTCTTAATTGAAAATTCTGCTGTTGCTGCTGCTGCTGCTGCTGCTAAGTCGCTTTAGTCGTATCCGACTCTGTACGACCCCATAGACGGCAGCCCACCAGGCTCCCCTATCCCTGGGATTCTGCAGGCAAGAACACTGGAGTGGGTTGCCATTTCCTTCTCCAATGCATGAAAGTGAAAAGTGAAAGTGAAGTCACTGAGTCGTGTCAGACTCTTAGCGACCCCATGGACTGAGGCCCACCAGGCTCCTCCATCCGTGGGATTTTCCAGGCAAGAGTGCTGGAGTGGGGTGCATTGCCTTCTCCATAACTGAAAATTCTACTCTGGTACAAAAGGTTTGAAACCCAACTCATCTCTAAGCTGAGGACCGCATGAATGTAAATATCCAGCACTGTGACGGAGGTCCCCTTCATTACGTGGTCTGCTTTTCCAGTGTCAAGGGGGACAGGCCTTGAGGTTTGACCAAGGACAGGGATGAACACGAGGGCAGATCTTATTGGCATCTGTTTCTGTTGGTAAGACTGATGCCTTCCCAGCCGTCATCGACATGGAGAAAGTTAGTCTCTTCTTCAGCCCAGGGGGAAGCTGCTAAATATCATTTTCCTAGTTCCAAGGAGTTTCATAACACACCATTCTTTGTACCCAGTTAATTATGGTGATGCTCTAAAGAAGCAATCCCTATTGTAAGGTTTAGGACAATTCTCAGAAAAAGTACTTTTTAAAATTCACGTATTTGTCTAGTTAAAGATAAGTGCTCTAAAATATGTTCATTTCTCCTGACATTAAATATAAACCTTAGCTTGATTCTGTTCTCTATTTTGATCAGGCACTGTGATTCTCTGTGAACATTAGCAAAAAATAAAAAAGGTAGAAAGAGAGAGAGAACTATGTTTTAAAGCACATAAAATGATTATTTTTTCTGTTATGTATTGAATTATGTGTTCCGTATTGCCCTTATATCACAATCATGACTTATGATCCATATGTATTTTTAGAATTTATTTAAATTAGTCATTGTGAATCAGATATCCTAAGATCATTTAATTAATTACCTGCATTACCTAACCTCTACTTAAATTTCTTCTCTAGACATATTACTCCTACAGACTAAATTATTCATCTCACTAAACTTTCTAAGCTGACAAAACCACTTGCTTTCTAGCTTAGGTACTATTGTGAAAGCAAGTCTCAGTTCAACAAATACTTTCTCTTTTACTGAAAGGTAATGATAAAGAACTATCATGTCTAAAAATAGATACTTGGAGCTTAGAATCTGTCAGACCATACATTGTACGACTCCAAGATCCAGGAAACAAAGGCATCCTTCTCCATGGGGTATGTATTTTTACGCTCTAGAGAGTCGAGTGAATTGACTGCATCATTGTTGAAACATACTTAGAAGCAGATATGAATTCCTGGGGATGATGGAGGGAAAACATCAGTTAATTGGCACTGCATGCATTTTTGTACCTGTGCTGTGAGAGTGCAGATGATGATGTAAATATTTTTCTAGTGTTCTTGAGATTTCTTTTAAGAAAATTACTTTTGTTTCTCATTGACAGTCATTGAAATAACCACAAATTCTAGAATTTGAGGCAGTCTTCACCTGTAAGCAAGATAGCCTTTCACAGAACTTTATAAGATCTTTGTAATTCTTTTTCTATGTTGAAATTTTAACATTTTTTCTGCTAGACATTATTTCATTATTTTAATCTTTAAAAATTCTTTTAAAACATGAATAAGTTTTCAAACCTGTTTCCATGAATCTCTAAATGCTAAGTTGCTTCAGTCGTGTCCGACTCTGTGTGACTCCATAGACGGCAGCCCACCAGGCTCCCCTGACCCTGGGATTCTCCAGGCAAGAACACTGGAGTGGGTTGCCATTTCCTTCTCTAATGCATGAAAGTGAAAAGTGAAAGTGAAGGAATCTCTAAATATGTTTTACATATATGGTACAGATTTTATAGCATGTTACAAATTTAATATGGTGCTAACTCAACCATCTTCAGAGATTTAATTACAGTTTATATTAGAATATCACTCTGAGACAGTATACATAGTACCTTGAAGCAATTTGACCATTATTCAGTTTAGACCACAAATAATTCCAGCTTCCAAAGGGGGCTTCTTTTATAACTATCAAATTTCCACTTCTCTTTAGACTGCAGAGGCCCAACTGCATTGCTATATTTACAAAACCAAACACTTCTCACTTCTAAAATGTAAAGGTCAAGAGGCCCAAGTCTTCTCTAACTACTTAGCAACAATTGTGCTAGTAGTTTTAAAGATAGAAATGTCTGGTTTTTATTAATAAAAGAGCTTACGTCCTCTTAAGTGATGGAAGTTATAGAAGAGGAAAGAAGAAATGAAAAGTAGTATCAGGCAGTATATTTATTCCAAGACATGAGGCTGTATGTGTACTTCCCTGGTGGCTCAGAAAGTAAAGAATCTGCCTTCAATGCAGGAGACCTGGGTTGGGAAGATTCTGCGGAGAAGGGCATGGCAACCCACTCCCGTATTCTTGCCTGGAGAATCCCATGGACAGAAGAGCCTGGTGGGCTACAGTCTGTGGGGTCACAAAGAGTCAGACACGACTGAGCAACTTCCACTATGAGGCTATATTTCTTTTATTTATAATTTTATAAAAATTATGTATGTGTTTACATATATGTATATGTAAAGTAAGCTTACATACATGGTACAAAGATACAAAAGCGGATACAATAAAACCTAAACCTTATCTCTCTCCTTTTACTCAGTTACCCAGTTCCCCTCTCTGAAGGACAACCTTTACCTAGTTTCGTGGCAATTCTTCTAAAATAAAATCCATGCATTTGCCAACGTACATGTATAAATTTCCCCCTTCTCTCTCCTTTCACTCAAAAGGTAATATGTCATATACTCTCTTCTGCTCCTTGAGTTTTCACTCTCGAAGATTGTTCCAAATCCATCATATGAAAGTCATCACTCTAGCTACTGTCTGCATAGTACTCCACAGTACAAATATAGCATACTTCATCTAACAGTCTGTTAATACTGAGCATTTACTAATGTTTCCAAATGACAAATAGGCAGCAATAAACGTTTCACGTGTATGCATTTTGTGCTTCACATATGCAAGATTATCTGTAGAATAAAAACCTTGGTGTTGAGATGTTTGGGTCAAAGTGTGAGCATTTTAAATTTTGACAGAACCAAACTACCCTCCATGAACATTTTACTGGTTTTCACTGCCAGCAGTAACGTATGAAATGGAAGCAATATTTCTGGCCAGGACCCACTTCATATTTGTACTCCAGAAGTAATAAAAAAGGACAAATATATTCTTGTTACATGAATGTCATATATATTTTTACATATAGAAAATTAAAGTAAGAGCAAGCTGACAGAACATAGTAAACATTTCACAGTTTGTTTACAAGCAACAAAAGTATCATCATGTTACAATAGAGAATTTCTAATGAAAACTGTTAAATCTTTCTATTTCTATTGATAATGCTATCACTAAAAGTAATAAAGAGTTATTTCTAATAACAATGATAACAACAGAGGAAGTATTAGATAATACTTCTAAAAGTTTCATAAAACAAGTAAATGTATCAGTGGACTGTCACTTTTAAAAACTTATTTTAGATTATAATAATGGGTATCATAATGTCACAAGGCTCTAATTAGTCCTCAAATTTACAAATAGCTATTCTGGAAATACACCTTAAAATTATTTTCAGGGAAAAATCCTTGAAGAAATATTTAATAGTGCTATAAAAATTCTTAACTGAAAGACTAGGTATTAATACTACATTATTCATAAAATGAAAAAAGCTTTAAAAACTTATAAAACTGATAGCAATGATACAGAAAAATCAAAGCACATAGTTTTGGAGGTAAGAGCCTTAAGGAATATGAATGTAAAACCAGATAGTTCTCCTCCCAGCAAGGTTTCTATGGCAACCAGGTGACTGATCCATTAAAAGGAGAATAAGTATGCATTGGCACTAGCTCATATTGTCACTTCTAGATATTTGTAATGTAAATAGATTAAAATGTATCTTTATGAAGAATTGATGAAGTAAGCTTAAAGTAATCTATTCTATAAAGTTTCATAACAATGACATGAGATATAAATTTTTAAAGTAGACATGGTAATTAAACCCCCTTTATTAGGAAACAGGGCTTCCCTGGTGGCTGAGACAGTAAAGAATTCACTTGCAGTGTGGGAGACCTGGGTATGATTCCTGGGTTGGAAAGATCCCCTGGAGGAGGGCATGGCAACCCACTCCAGTATTCTTGTCTGGAGAATCCCTGTGGACGGAGGACCCTGGTGGACTATGGTCCATGAGGTTGCAGAGGCAGAAATGACTGAGTGACTAAGCGCGCACACACACACACACACACACACACACACACACACATTAGGAAACAAATTCTCAAGAATTCTTAACCATCCCATGTGATTCAAAGTTTACTTCATTGTTCCAAATTTAAGCTCAACTGAATGTCAATACCACTGTGTGGATTTTTCTGATAAGATAAATTGGACTAAACAGTTCAGTGGTAAACCTTATTACTGAAACTCTAGAAGTGATTGAACAGGTAGTTTTAAAGACAAAGTCCCGCAGAGCTAGTCATCACATTTAAACTGTGTCTGCAAAATGCAAAAGAAAACAATTTGGTCTAACAACTACTGGTCAAGGAGGTGAAACATAAAATCAGTCAAACGCGTCTTTCAGCATCATATAAGGGACAAACTGCCACTTGACTGGATTTCACCCAAATATTGATCACGCTGTCATCTTAGCCCGGTTCTCAGATGACAGCGGAAAAGGTGAAAGAGCCCTTTAAAATTAACCTCATTATGCAACTGTCATATATTTCACCGCTAGTGGTGAAAGAATCCTCCTACCAATACAGAAAACACAAAAGATGCAGGCTCGATCCCTGGGTCGGGAAGATCCGCTGGAGGGGAGAATAGGAATCCACTCCAATATTCTTCCCTGGAAAATTCCATGGAGAAGCCTCAAAGAGTTGGACATGACTGAGCACACACTCATAGACAGACGAGTCAAAAGGCAGGACTACAACACAGAATGCTCGTCACATGACAATAAAGTAGCCCAGCTCTTTAAGAAGAACGGGCCTGAAATGTATGAAAATGAGAGAGTGTCTGTGTTTAACAGTGATAATAAATTTTCTGTCCTGATTCACTCACAATCCCTTGTTCATCATTGCCATCACCACCAGCATACATCAGGTGGGGTTAAAAACAAAGGACCAGTTCTTCGTCCTACTATCATTTCAACACATTTCATGTCTGTAGTTATTTGATGTTGGCCATGTTAAGATATTCTGGAATTCTCCGCATTGGTAGCTTCTCAGGAAAGTAGCATTTCATATAGTTAGGAATGTACAGAGAATTAATGTGATCCCTCTTCAGATAAACAAGTTTCCTTATACAAATATAGAAGTCAACCTCTGACTCTTAGAAACTTGTATCTAATCATGTGTTCCCCAGATGCTGCTACCATGGTGACAGAATAATCGGTAACATTCCAGGCTGCTATATTGTGACAGCTGGCTCCATTATTTCTTAAGGCAGAAAAATGTTTTTAAAAATGAACAATAAAAATTCAATGTTTCTGAAGTCATTGCCCCCTTTTCTGTCTGTATAATGGTGAGTCAGCAAAACACAAGATCAGCAACTAGATCAATATCCTAATGACGTGTCTCATTAAGTTTTAAACTAATGAATTCATTAATAAACGGGACATTTAGCCACTCTGACAACTAGTGTCCACACAACGAACCAAAAAATCATCCATAGAGGTTGACTGGATTCAGTTATAAAAATAACCAGGATAAAACAAGTGAAATATTTCTTTTTAGATTATGTTTTTGAAGCTAACATTACCAAGTGAAATAATTAACCTAATTATTTTTTTCTTTGTATTTGTAAAAATATTCTGAGATCACAATGATTTGTTTTCTATAAGTAATGAGTACTTCATAAATATTGGCTCATCTAAGTTGGATAATAACTCTAAAAATGAGAAATTATTATCCTGTTTTCCTGATGAGGAAATTGCAGCTCAGAAGAGTTAAGTAACCTATCTACAATTATAAAATTGCCAGATTATACCAAAGCTGGTCTTGAAACTAGATATCAATTTCAAATACTATACTCACTCATTTGTGAGTGAAAGCAAAAGTGTTCCATAGATATTATTCTTCAGAGAATAGAGCCAGGAGAAATTAATTTGAATCATAACAGAAAGTTGTGAAGTTTGTATAAAGAATTGCTGTTTTTCAATAAGGATGGGATGTGGAAAGAAACACGCAGGGAGTTGCTATTACGGTATTGGTAATGTTCCAGTTCTTAAATTTATTATATCACAACACTTTATCCCTTACATATGTGTTACACTTTTTAGGATGCATTAAAATATTACTTCAGTTCAGTTCAGTCACTCAGTCATGTCCAACTCTGCGACCCCATGAATCGCAGCACGCCAGGCCTCCCTGTCCATCACCATCTCCCGGAGTTCACTCAGACTCACATCCATCGAGTCTGTGATGCCATCCAGCCATCTCATCCTCTGTCGTCCCCTTCTCCTCATGCCCCCATTCCTTCCCAGAATCAGAATCTTTTCCAATTATTCAACTCTTCTCCTGAGGTGATCAAAGTACCGGAGTTTCAGCTTTAGCATCATTCCTTCCAAAGAAATCCGAGGGTTGATCTCCTTCAGAATGAACTGGTTGGGTCTCCTTGCAGTCCAAGGGACTCTCAAGAGTCTTCTCCAACACCACAGTTCAAAAGCATCAATTCTTTGGTGCTCAGCTTTCTTCACAGTCCAATTCTCACATCCATACATGAACACAGGAAAAACCATAGCCTTGACTAGATGGACCTTAGTCAGCAAAGTAATGTCTCTGCTTTTTGAATATGCTATCTAGGTTGGTCATAACTTTTCTTCCAAGGAGTAAGCCTCTTTTAATTTCATGGCTGCAGTCACCATCTGCAGTGATTTTGGAGCCCAGAAAAATAAAGTCACCCACTGTTTGCAATGTTTCCCCATCTATTTCCCATGAAGTGATGGGACCAGATGCCATGATCTTCGTTTTCTGAATGTTGAGCTTTAAACCAACTTTTTCGCTTTCCTCTTTCATTTTCATGAAGAGGCTTTTTAGCTCCTTTTCACTTTCTACCATAAGGGTGGTGTCATCTGCATATCTGAGGTTATTGATATTTCTCCTGGCAGTCTTGATTCCAGCTTGTGTTTCTTCCAGTCCAGCATTGCTCATGATGTACTCTGCATAGAAGTTAAATAAGCAGGGTGACAATATACAGCCTTGACATACTCCTTTTCCTATTTGGAACCAGTCTGTTGTTCCATGTCCAATTCTAACTGTTGCTTCCTGACCTTCATACAGATTTCTCAAGAGGCAGGTTAGGTGGTCTGGTATTCCCATCTCTTTCAGAATTTTCCACAGTTTATTGTGATCCACACAGTCAAGGGCTTTGGCATAGTCAATAAAGCAGAAATAGATGTTTTTCTGGAAGTCTCTTGCTTTTTCGATGATCCAGCGGATGTTAGCAATTTGATCTCTGGTTCCTCTGCCTTTTCTAAAACCAGCTTGAACATCAGGGAGTTCACGGTTCACGTATTGCTGAAGCGTGGCTTGGAGAATTTTGAGCATTACTTTACTAGCATGTGAGATGAGTGCAATTGTGCGGTAGTTTGAGCATTCTTTGACATTGCCTTTCTTTGGGATTGGAATGAAAACTGACCTTTTCCAGTCCTGTGGCCACTGCTGAGTTTTCCAAATTTGCTG
>SJYC01139409.1:0-11963 GCA_006408675.1 Madoqua kirkii
CTCCCAGCATCAGAGTCTTTTCCAATGAATCAACTCTTCGCATGAGGTGGCCAAAGTACTGGAGTTTCAGCTTCAGCATCATTCCTTCCAAAGAAATCCCAGGGTTGATCTCCTTCAGAATGGACTGGTTGAATGTCCTTGCAGTCCAAGGGACTCTCAAGAGTCTTCTCCAACACCACAGATCAAAAGCATCAGTTCTTCGGCGCTCAGCCTTCTTCACAGACCAACTCTCACATCCATACATGACTACTTAGGTAGCTTTTATTAAATCATTGCTGCACAATCCCAAATGATATTCCAGTTATTAGTTTAGAAACAGAAGTTTGTGATGATTTTTGGTTGACAGCTTATTCCAAGGGACTCTCTCACAAAGTTTTATAGCTTGCTATACACACACATACCTACACACACACACACACACACACACACACACCATATTCATAATTACTTTACATATCTTCAAAGAGGTGAGTTCTAGTCCTGATTTCTTGGGTGAACAGAAATTCATGTGATGATATATATCTCATCACATTACTTTATTTGTATATATTAATTCTGGGGATAGAGAAAGCATTCAAATATTTCATATTATTTTGCCCTTTTTAAAGTGGCACAGAGTTTATGTAAAATCTTTGTTAGACTTTTTAAAGATGCAGTGAAAAGTCATACTCTGTTTGCCACTGGCAATGGAAGTTTTTTGCAAATACATACTGGGATGTAGGTAGCCAAAACATTGTCTTCTGAGTTATAGTTACATGAGTACTTGCAAGACTGGGAAGTATATCAGGTATCATGGAAAACTGGAATCATACCTAAATTCTCTCAGTTGACAAGGCATCTGACTTTCCAAGAGGGAGACATTGTGATTAGATCCATAAGTCACCATTAAAAATGAGTGCTGAAACTAGTTAGAATTGTACGCCTTATTAATTCACAGGCGATCAGCTGCCTTTGTGTCCAGTCTTTTTAGAGGTCCACACATTAGTAGCCAAGCATAAACAAAGCTGGTTTTACTCAAATATAGCACAAGCCATAGCAACTAGGGGCAATCTCCTTAAGAAGGGCATTCTAAGTGTTGGTCAGTCGCTAAGTTGTGTCCAACTCTTTGCAACCCCATGGACTGCAGCACACCAGGCTTCCCTGTCCTTCACCATCTCCAGCAGTTTGCTCAAACTCATTTCCATTGAGTTGGTGATGGCATTCGATCATCTCATTCTCTGTCGCCCCCTTCTCCTCCTGCCTTCGATCTTTCCCAGCATCAGTGTCTTTTCCAATTAGCTCTTGGCATCAGATTACCAAAGTATTGGAACTTTAGCTCCAGTATCAACACTTCCAGTGAATATTCAGGGTTGATTTCCTTTAGGATTGACCTCTTTGCTGTTGAAGGGACTCTCAAGTGTCTTCTCCAGCACCATAGTTTGAAAGCATAAGTTCTTCAGCTCTCAGTCTTCATGGTCCAATGCTCACATACGTACATGACTACTGGAAAAACCATAGCTCTGACCATACGGACCTTTGTTGGCAAAGTGATGTCTTTGCTTTTTAATATGCTATCTAGAATTGTCATAGCTTTTCTTTCAAGGAGCAAGCATATTTTAATTTCATGGCTGGAGTCACCATCCATAGTGATTTTGGAGCCCAAGAAATTAAAGTCTGTCACTGTTTCCATTTTTACCCCATCTATTTGCCATGAAGTATAATATAGAGGGTTATTTAATATTTCACAATCTCGGTGAAAACAGAAGAGACACTGCAAGATTATTTGAAATTTTCTTTCAGATTCAAAACTAAGTGTATCTTGACGTTTAAAACTACGTGGACCCTTGATACGACTCTTTGAGAAACTCATTTAGATTATGTTCTGTGACTACTTGGTATCATGTAAATCCTTGAAGATCTGAAGTTAGTATATATTCTCTTCAGTAATCAATTGCAGTATCTTGGATTATAGGCATATAATTCCATCTTGATAACAGTAAATCCTTAGTTTCTCTAATACATCATTAGGCCACTTCAAACAAGTTCTGATTTCAGAAGTCATAAATAATCTTTTGAAACCTTGAAATTTAACTCAAAAAGTCCTCAGTTTTATTTAATACATTTTGGAAGCATGTATTTACTCCTTTAAAACTCAGGTACTGATTTTGTTTGGAGGAGCAGCTTAACACAGTGCAGTAAGATTTAACTGGGGCCTGGGACTAATTCTGGGTAAGACTTTTGCTACCTAACCATGGAAATTCGGGCAAGTCACTTAACATCTGGAGCCTTCAGTTTCTTATTCTGCAGAAGGTAAAAGATACATCACTATGCTCCCTCCTATTTCCTTTTCATATACTTTCACCTCTACTAATAGGTAAAAATAATCGTTTTTGGTTTTAGGATTTAATGTCTACTTTTTCTTCAGCTTAACCCTAATTACAAAGGATATTAGTTGCATTTGCAAAATAAGTTCAATTGTATGTCCCAGAAATATCTGTCTTGTGATGACTCTGAAATTGTATATGGACTTCTGGCATTGTGCAAGTGTCATTTAGCAATTGCTTCACAGGGAGCCCAGTGAGCACCTGAGTGGGGAGATGGGAAGGGCGAGGAGTTGGAGTTAGGACTATGGAGTCAAGCTAGGGCAGATTAGGGAGGGCCTTGAATGACAAGTTAGGAATTTGAAGGTCCTTTTATTGTGCAGTAGGAAGTCATTTTATAATGGAATGACAGTGATAGTTGTGTTTTAGAAGGCTAATCTGACAGACTCATAAGGACTAGAAGGTAACGGAGAGGAATGAATGTGATATACCAAACTGGATCTTCTGAAATATTCAGAACGTAAGACAATGAGGGTGTAATCAACCATGTGGGCCGTGGAAAAAGAAAAACTGGGAAGGAATCAAGGTGCCCTGGGAGAGAAAGCACAGCGGGGCACGTTCCTGATAGATGTGATGGATGAGGGAAAGAGGAGTTCAAAATGGCTCCAAGGTCTCACGTTGAAGAGACTAGAAGAAGAAGGCCATTAACTGAAGTAGAGATGCTTGGAAGTGTTACTCCTAGATGGAAGATTCTTGAGCATACTTTCAGGCAGTTTGCATGGCAAGTGATGGTGAAGCATACTCAGTGGAAATGGTAGGTGAGTGTCTTCTAATTAGGGAAGCAAAGCCGTGAACATAGTCATAGATGAAAGCTTTCTCTGAATCATTTTGAGATAACATTTTTAAGATAACATTTTATTACCATAGGATCATGTATCTGGATACTCAGTGTTTTGTATTAGGTTTGGAAAAATTAAAGGGAGTAATCAGTAAAATCTGTGGTGTTTCTGTTTTACAAGAACTGCTTTTGAAAAATGAGAAAGATGTATACCTGTTTGTAAGGAATTACTGATGAGGATTACTGACTCATTTAAATCTGACTCATTTTTAAATAGCTTGTACAACAAAATACAGAATTCACCAGTGGGCAAGGTGCTTTAAAGAATAGCGTTGAAATTCAAAATATATCAATCATGTAGTATTGTTATTAAAGTATGTGTGACACACAAATAGGAATTAAGCACACAGGAAAACCCAAGACAATTGTGCTATGGTGAAACACACAGTTCAAATATCTAATGAAAATCACTTGGTTAACTTAAAATTAATTATATAGGATTTTGCAAAGATCCATAGAATGGCAACTAGAACGACCAAACATATTTCAGATAGACCTTATGAGAAAGGGCTAAAGAAAAATTATGTAAACCATAAGAGAAATGGTTAAAAACAAACTGTAATGTTCCTTCTCCTGAATTTAGGAGGTATATTTTGTCCAAGACAATATAAGAGAGAAAAACCATTAAAAAAAAATACAGAATGTAATGAATTGCCTCAATTGCTTCTGCAGGTTTTGTGAAGTCAAGGTCTATTGATAGATACTGGCTTCTAAATGAGATGGCAGATAGGTTGTATCTGACCAATTTGTGAAAGATCAAATAACATGAAATGGCAATTATAATATACTGGTTGAGGTGGGGGAAGGATGGGCTTCCCAGGTGGTGCTAGTGGTAAAGAAGTGAAGAGAAGTCGCTGTCGTGTCCGACTCTTTGTGACCCCATGGAACGTAGCTCACCAGCCTCATCAGTGCATGGGATTCTCCAGGCAAGAATACTGGAGTAGGTTACCATTTCCTTCTCCAGGGGATCTTCCCGACCCAGGGATTGAACCCGGGTCTCCCGAATTGGAGGCAGGCACTTTAATCGGTGAGCCACCAGGGAAGCCAGTGGTAAAGAAACCCACCTGCTAATACAGGATCCGCAGGAGCTGTGGGTTCAATTCCTGTCGGGAAGATGCCCTGGAGGAGGAGATGGCAACCCACTCCAGTATTCTTGCCTGGAGAATCCCATGCACTGATGAGGCTGGTGAGCTACGTTCCATGCGGTCACAAAGAGTCGGACACGACTGGAGCAACTTAGCCACAGTGGCAGCAGTAGGGAAGGAAGCATGGAGAAAACTTCTCCAAATATGATTGGCTACAGAGCAATCTTTCGGAGAAGGCAATGGCATCCCACTCCAATACTCTTGCCTGGAAAATCCCATGGGCAGCGGAGCCTGGTAGGCTGCAGTCCATGGGGTTGCTAAAAGTTGGACACGGCTGAACGATTTCAGTTTTCACTTTCATGCATTGGAGAAGGAAATGGCAACCCACTCCAGCACTCTTGCCTGGAGAATCGCAGGGATGGGGGAGCAGAGTTGGCTTCCATCTATGGGATCGCACAGTCAGACATGACTGAAGCAACTTAGCAGCAGCAGCAGCAGAGCTATCTTTTGGAAATAGGTTGATATGATTACAAAACCCAAGATTCAAAAGCTGAGCAGAGTTATAATGGGAGATTATCTAAAGGTGTTGATTTTCTGTCTGAAAATTCTTACACTTGGAGCAACAATAAAATGCTTCCTGAAAGAAAAAGAAATAATTTAATAGCTCATTTGTTGCTCAGTCACTAAGTCATGTCTGACTCTTTGCAACCCCATGATTGGTGGATTAATCTTAACTTTCAATTTCAGTACTTGGCCTTGACTAAGGAAGCTCTTCAGGACCATTTTTAATTTAGAAAGAGGGGCTTTGTCCAAAGGATACTTAGCAGCAGCAGCAGCAGAGCTATCTTTTGGAAATAGGTTGATATGATTACAAAACCCAAGATTCAAAAGCTGAGCAGAGTTATAATGGGAGATTATCTAAAGGTGTTGATTTTCTGTCTGAAAATTCTTACACTTGGAGCAACAATAAAATGCTTCCTGAAAGAAAAAGAAATAATTTAATAGCTCATTTGTTGCTCAGTCACTAAGTCATGTCTGACTCTTTGCAACCCCATGATTGGTGGATTAATCTTAACTTTCAATTTCAGTACTTGGCCTTGACTAAGGAAGCTCTTCAGGACCATTTTTAATTTAGAAAGAGGGGCTTTGTCCAAAGGACTGCTGCTGCTGCTGCTGCTGCTAAGTCACTTCAGTCATGTCTGACTCTGTGCGACCCCACAGACGGCAGCCCACCAGGCTCCCCCATCCCTGGGATTCTCCAGGCAAGAACATTGGAGTGGATTGCCATTTCCTTCTCCAATGCAGGAAAATGAAAAGTGAAAGTGAAGTTGCTCAGTCGTGTCCGACTCTTAGCGACCCCATGGACTGCAGACCACCAGGCTCCTCCGTCCATGGGATTTTCTAGGCAAGAGTACTGGAGTGGGGTGCCATTGCCTTCTCCGTGTCCAAAGGACATTCAGTGGTAACTATGTAAGGAAAGGGCTTCCCTGGTGGCTCACACAGTAAACAATCTTCCTGCAATGTGGGAAACCTGGGTTCTATCCCTGAGTTTGTTTAATCCCTGAGTTGGGAAGATCCCACGGAGGAGGGCATGCAAACCACTCCAGTATTCTCCCTGGAGAATCCCCATGGACAGAGAAGCCTGGTGGGCTACAGTCCATGGGGTCACAAAGAGTTGGACATGACTGAGGGACTAAGCACAGCACAGCTCTTAAGGTAATTCTCCACGATGGAGAATATTCAATGAAATATTTTAAATTCTTTTGTTATAAATACTAAGTCTTTAAAATCAATGTGTTAAGAGTTGGACACAATTGAGCGACTGAACTGAACTGAATTAGCCTCCAATTAAAATAAATAAATTGAAATTTAAAAAATTTTTTTAAATGTGTTACACATATAGCATATCTTAGTTCAGACAAGCCATGTTTCATATGTTCAGTAGTCACATGTGGCTAATGGCTATTGTGTTGGACACCATGGCCCCAGATGATCTCATCCAAGCCCTCACCTTAAAATGCCCACCTATATGCTGATTATTTTCAAATCGATATTTCTTGCATGAACCTCTCTTCAACTCCAGACTCAGATAACCAGAGCTATACTTGACATTACTCCTCAAATACCTAATATATATCTCTAATTTATCAAGTTCAAAACTGAGCTCGTGGTCTCCTCCAAGTTTACTCTTCCCCATTTCAGTTATTGGCAACTCCATCATTTCAGTTGCTCAGGACAAAAACATTAGAGTCAACTCTGACTCCTCTTTTTATCTCAACTTTCATATTCAATCTACAAATCCTGTGGCACTCTTAGTTCCATGTTCAAGATATACCCAGAATCTAATTCATTACCACTACCATTGTCCAAACTCCTAGTTATCTGTTGTCTAGATTATTGCAATAGCATCCAAAATGATCCCCCACAGTCCAGTCTGCTCTTAGCCAGATGTCCTCTAATAACATAATCCAGAACATTTCACCTATCTGCTCAAAATCCTCCAATGGCTCCCAGTCTCACTTAGCGTAAAAGCCAGTCCTTAAGGACCTTCAGAACTCTACAGGATCTGGCCTCCTGCTACTTCTCTGATCTCCTCTCCTACTGTTTTCCTCCTTGCTCACTCTTCTCTAGCCACCCTTGCCTCCCACTTTTATCAAGACAGTCATGATCTAGCTTCAGGATCTTTAGACTCGCAATATCCTCACCTATCTCCATGGCTCCCTTTCTCATTTCTTGCAATTCTTTGCTCAGATATCTTCTCAGGATATGATGTGAATGAATGATAGGACTTGAATAGTTGCCAGAAGGAGGTGTTTGAGCACGAGTGCCACATATTTGCCTTTCTAACAGAAGTCAACACGCACCTTTAACCTTTATTGAGCACCCATTATATATTAATATAAGATGAACATGCATGATTGGCTGGTCTTAGTATAGGAAACACTGAAATAATCTTATTCCTTTAAAAGACTCTTGAACATTTTCAGCACATACTGGAACAAATATTTATTGAATGTTTTCAGCACATACTGGAACAAACAAGTGAATTCTTTAGTTACTGCAAAGCAGCATCTATTAACAAGCAGGAACGTCTTGTCAGATATTATAGGGCTTCCTCCTCCTAGACAATCAGAACCTACAAACACAATCCCTCTGTCCAGGCAGTATTTAAATCACTGCACTATTAGAACACTTAGTTCCAGCCCTAGTTTTATTCTCAGCTTGGTGGGTGACAATAAATTATCTCTTTTATTGTTTGAATTATTTATTCCCATGATAAAATGCTTAATCTCATCCACTTCTCAATTCCGGTTAGGAAAACAGGACAATATATACTTGGGTGTTACAAGCTGCCACAATTATGTATGCATTATGGTGTCTGAGAACAAAAAAAATCTAAGAATGTCTAAATCAGGACTATTCAAAACTGGTCTTCAGTTTGTGGTAGATTTAAGATCTTCATTTTTCTTCTTTTTCCTTTTTCTAACCCAATTTTCACTCAACACCACTTGTATGATTTAACACATAGCTTATTCCAGTTCACACATACTAGTTTTTCAGTCCAACCTAACCCAAAACAGAAGAGAAACGTGATCAACCAGAGAAATCAAAAAGTGTAGTTAGTTCATGCCAGGAACAGATTTGAAGGTAAGATGATAGGGAGGAAAAATGAAGTAATGAGGGAACGTATGAAGATAAAGGAAGGAGCCATTTATTAAAATGGCTCAATTTAATCCAACAAGTGTTTATTGACTGCAAGCATTTTACTGGTCTTTTTAGTAATGCCAAGGTGAGCGAGACAGTCTTTGCCACTAAGGAGCTGGGAGTAGGAGGTGAAGTAAGGAAGTGCTGCTGCCGCTGCCAAGTCGCTTCAGTCGTGTCCAATTCTGTGCAGGTCCACAGATGGCAGCCCACCAGGCTCCCCCGTCCCTGGGATTCTCCAGGCAAGAACACTGGAGTGCGTTGCCATTTCCTTCTCGGATGCACGCATGCATGCTAAGTCGCTTCAGTCGTGTCTGACTCTGTGCGACCCCACACTGGGCAGCCCACCAGGCTCCTTCCTCTATCCACAGAATTCTCTAAGCAAGAATATTGGAATGGGTTGCCATTTCCTTCTCCAATTAAGAGAGGCACAAGTTATTAAAACATCATGCAGAGTACAAAAAGGAAATACAGGGAGAAGAGAACTGACATTAAGGATATTTTGATATGCCAGGGGCAGTCACATATGTTAACTCGCCTTCCAAAACTTCCAGGTAAGCTAGAGGAGAATAGGTAACTTGTTTAAGGTCATTTAAGTGAAAAAGTCTATACTGGCTTTGTCCTCAACCCAGGTTGCAAAGCCTAGATCCTTTCAGGGCACCACAGCGAAGGAGAAGCTCGTGGGAGGGAATTAAGTTAAGACTGGAGGGAACAAAGAGATCAGAAAAGCTATTCAGGGCGGCAAGTGAGGTGGGCCTTGAAGATGAACAGGCGATTGGGCAGCCTCGGCTCAGGAAGGAGTGAAGGCTACTGGCCGCCCTGCCAGTCCTCCGGGTTGACCAGTCAATCTAGGCTGAAAAATTGTCGCCCGGTGGGTCCCTTCAAAAATCCAACCACCTCTTCGCCCCCGTCTTTTCCTCTGGGGCTTTTCAGCGTTCACCAATTTCAGCGTTAGGCACCTGTATTTTCTCCTTTGCTCTGAAACTTGAAAAATCTCAAATGTTCTAAAAACGACCACTGAGTCCCTTGGACGACGGTGGGGGTCCGACCGGCGCCCCTGACACAGCGCCCTCTCTCCCATCTCCTCAGCCAGGCCGCCACCCGCGGAGCAGCAGGCGTCCCCGGGAAAGCGTGCTCCCCCGAGAGCCGGGTTTCCGCCAGTGGACGCCGCGGGCGGGAGGCTGGGCGGGGGTCGCCGCGGCTGCGGCGGGGCGGGGCGGGGCCGCGGCGGGCGTGGCGGGGCCTCGGCGGAGCGGGGCGGGGCCGCCGGCGCACCTGCCCGGCGCGGCGGGACTCGCGGCGGCTGCGCAGACGACGTGCTCCCCCCTCCCGTCTCGCCGTGTGTTTACGTGGAGACGAAGATGGCGGCGGTGGTGACGACGCGGCCCGTGCGGCTGAGGACGGTCAGCCAGTGAGCGCGCAGACTGGTTCCGCTCCGGGAGGGGCGAGCGCCCGGCCCGGCCCTGCGCCTTGCGCCGCGGAGCTTGCGGTCCCACCCCCGTTGGAAGCGACCTTGCCTTTCCGTCCCCGACCCCCTGCCTGTGTTCCCCCAGCCTTCCCCGCAGACGCTATGGAGGACGAAGAGAGACAGAAGAAGCTGGAGGCTGGCAAAGCCAAGGTGAGAGAGCCGGAGGCTGCCCGGCCTGCGCTGGGAGGCGGTGGCCGGGGAGGGCTGGGAGGGGTCCTGCGAGGCGGAGGCCTCAGCTCGGCAGCCCCGGCGCGCTGCCTGGGACGGAGGTGCTGCGGCGTCTGCCTTGCCCTCGTCTCCCTTTTCTAATTGAAAAACCTGGTGAGACACTACCTAGCGGTTGTTTCCGCGATGACTGGGTGATGTGGCTCCTTCCTCGTGAATGCCCAAATAAAACCTCTCTTTTTTACTGTATAAGCTGATATCGCTTGCTTCTGAATCTCCAACCTTTGACTTGTTTTGAGGGAGTTTTCTGGGTTGTGCAGACATTGTGCTTTTCAGGGTGGGGATTTGGGGCTCTTTATTCGGTTGGGGATTTGTACGCTCGTCATCGGCTTGGCTTTCTTAGGTGGCACGCTGGCACTCTTGAGTGTGTGATTGGCCTGTGACAGCTGCTTCAGTCGTGGCTTGAGTGTGCCACAAGTGCCAGCTGTGAACTTCGCTGTAGGGGCGTTTTTAGAAGCATGGCTTTGTATATCTGTGTTTGGAGGTCTTTGTCACGGCATGCGCTCTGTATTGTGTGGAATGTTACCGCAGTCTGTGAATGGAACTTATGGGGACGAAAGGGTCCATATTCTTAGCATCACCTATAGAATTCTTGCTTTCTTGTCGAGTCTCTGTCTTATATGTGTGTATGAAAAAGACTGAAGGAAACAATGGAAAAGGTTTTTATTATTCACTGGGTTTCATGAACAGTTTGACATAGACGAAATATAAATTAAATGGAATATTTCTTATTAAAATTATGTGCTTGAACATATTTTTTGACTGGCCAAAAGGACCCCTTCCTCCCTGTGATGAGATTACAGTTGATAGACTGTTGTTTTATTAGAGATGATTGTTCACTGTCATACTTGCATCTCAATTAAATTATAAATAGTTTAACTGTTTCTTTTCCTCTCTGTCTCCTCCCTCCAAATAAGCAAAACGAGACTGGGTCTGATTTCAGTAATCACTGAAGAACCACACTGCAGAGATACAATCGTAGATGCTGAACATAAGTTTCTTAAATTAATATAAACATATAAACTAGCTCTGTATTATCTAAGGTCAAGCCTTAAGTGTTTGTATCAGGTAGATTGTTATTTTAGGATCTATACACAGGGAAAGGAAATCAAGGCATCTTTAAGATATCAACGTTGCTTACATTTCTGCAGTCTTGAGGATCTGAGCATGATCTATGAATCCAAGAAAGTGGAAGAAAAGTGTGCACCTCCTTCCAAAAGCATTGAAGTTCTAGTTAGACTTGATGTTTGTTTGCTTGTTACCTCAGTATTTTTACTATCTGCCTCCTGAAGTATCTCTCCTAAGTATATATGAAGCTGTCCAAAAAACATAGTTTACTTTGAACAACACCTCTCATAACAAAGGATTTATTTAAATTGCTTTGCTTTGGCAAAAAAGAATTCTAGTTTCTTTGTGTCTGTGTGTGTTTTTTGTCTTTCAAAATTCTGCCTGTGGTATAAAAATCTTATCATTTAACATTCACTTTCATTGTGGAAGATTATCTTCTAGAATTGAGCTGAATTTTTCTAGTCAGAAAAAAATTCAAGACATGTAAAGCAAGATGTGTTTGCTGGAGCATTGGCACCAAAATATAAAAACACTGGGCAACCTTCAAAGACAATGTTAGGAGAACCACTTTCTAAACTATTTAAGTATGATAGAATATTTTTCAGCCATTAAGCTTACGAAGATTGATAGGAACATGGACAGTAAGAACATGGACATTGAAAATAGTGTATACATTACTTCTTTTGTATAAATGTATGCTTTTATATTGGGACTTAAAAACTTTGGGTTGTGAGTGTAAGGTCATTAAGTAAACCTGTGTCAAACTCCTGTTTTACACCGAGAGCTAGAAATACAGACATGGTGACAGTCTGTTTTCTGAAGTTGCTCAAAGTTTAGCAGGACAGATACTGGGTAATAAGAACAGTGAGGGAGGTGGTATTATAGGGTTTGTGGCAAATTGTTTCATTTGTTAAAATGTCTTAAATGTTGCTGCCTCATTTTTAAGACTATTTTTTTAAAGACTATTTTATGAAAAAGGTTCTTTATATTGATATTTAATGCAGTCTAGCCTGCCACCTATCAAATAGTAGGTATGCAGTAAATATTTGCTTAGTGAATGAATGAGCAGAATGACTGTGAGCTGTTTCTGTGTGCTGCTTGACTAGCATGTTGTAATTTAATAACAGTAATTCAGAATTGTCATTGGAAGTCTCATTGCTGGCATTAGAGATCACTTAAAATAACCATTTCTAAAACTTTATTCAGATACTTGGTTC
>SJYC01139410.1:0-16727 GCA_006408675.1 Madoqua kirkii
CCCCAACCCCACCCCGCCTCACCCCTCCCGTCCGCCGCCGCCGCCGCCGCCGCCGCCCCAGCGCCCGCCCGGGGCTCTGTCGCCGGCTGCGTCCCGTCCGGGCCGCGGGCCGCCGGCTCCGCACCCGCGCCCGCCTCGCCGCCTCGCCTGCCGCGCCCGCCTCGGGGGTGCAGCGGCGGCTCCGGGGCTCCCGCGCGCCGCCCCGGGCAGCCCAGAGGCGCTGAGCTCGGCCTCTGCACTCGCCTCAGCCGGGGAGCCTTCCCCCTTGCACCCAAAGTTTCTGGGTTCGTTGGAATTTGGGGATTCAGGATTTTTCCTTTTTTTTTTAAACCTAGGAATTTGAGGGGAAAACTTTTGACAAATCCATCACACTTTCTCTCCGCTAGTTCTCTGTCCCCCTTCTTCTTTTTTTTCCCAAACAGGGGAAGGGACTTACGAGAGAGACTCCCGCTGGACAAAGTTTTCCCCAAGTTTTCCGAGTGTGATGGTTACGGGGAGAGCCAGCCCATCAGCTTGATTCACGACTTCGTCTCGCCACCCCTCGAGCAACCCCTAAGCCCGCTATAAGGGAGCAAACAAACAAACAAACAAACAAAGTTACACTCGAGTCGCCTCGTGTCTCCTCTCTCTCTCTTCTTTTAGGCGATTTCCCACCCCCCTCTGCTCTCCCCTCAGAACCTCCACTTCCCTTCCCTCAGCCCCTTGCTCCTTCTCTGTTTCGGCTGGAGGTGCCAGAACCCCCAGCCGAAGCCTCCCCTCCCCCGCCGCTCGCGTCCCTTCTCGTCTGGCCCTCCCCTCCCCCGCCGAGGCCCGCACAGCCAATCCCCCGAGCGGCCGCCAACATGCTCTTTGAAGGCTTGGAGCTGGTGTCGGCGCTGGCCACCCTCGCCGCGTGCCTGGTGTCGGTGACGCTGCTGCTGGCCGTGTCGCAGCAGCTGTGGCAGCTGCGCTGGGCTGCCACCCGCGACAAGAGCTGCAAGCTGCCCATCCCTAAGGGCTCCATGGGCTTCCCGCTCATCGGAGAGACCGGCCACTGGCTGCTACAGGTAAGGGCGCATCACTCCGTTGCTGTCCAGGTTCCGCTAACGGCGAGCACCGGGCGGATGGAGCCGGCCAGGGGGCGCCGGGAGCCTGAAGGCACCAATCCCCGCCCCGCCCCTTCCCTTCCCTCCTCTCCGCCTGAGCCGCCCCGGCTTCCCCGGCCCGCCTGCGGCGTGGTTCTGAGCCCGCTGGCGCCGGGTGCGCAGGTTCAAGGGGGTGCTAAGAGAGGTCCCTGGATCCCAGAGGGCTCCCAAGACCGACTTTTTCCAGCCGCGGGCGACTCAGCAGGGATGCGTCTAGCGTCCTGGGGGCTTCCCGAGCCGCGCGAGTTGGAGGGGGCGTCCGGTCTTGAGCCCCTTTCCCCTCTTTTCGCGTTCCCGTCCCACTGGCTGTCGACTTCCCGGTCTTTGCCGGTGTACCTGGGACCCGAAAACCGAGTCAGGGAAAGAAAGAGTGGGCCAGTAGCAGCCGGGATTGCCGCTCTGTTCCCGCCGCGTCCCGTACTGGCCACGCCAGGTACTACTGCCCTGGTCCACGGTTTGAGAAAGTGTGTGTGTTTTGTGGTGGGAGAAGAAGGAGGTAACCCAAGGAAAATGAGAAGCCTGAGACCCGAGGTTTCTCGACTTTCGGAGAAAAGGGTCTATTTACTTACTGGGTGCGGACAGGTTAGCAGGGGAGAGGAACTTGGGAGAGGTGTGTGAGATCCGTAGACAGCGTTTGTGTTTGTTGTTAGACGCCGCACAAACCGCAGTGCCGGCGATAATGGGGGTGGGCCTGTCGGGGACCAGACCCAGGTAGGTAATGGGGAAATTAATCTGGAATTAATCTCCTCAAGCGCTAGACAATCGCTTTTGCAATGTGTTAAACAGCAGGTTTTTCTTTGGGATGGGGGTCCTCTAGGTTAACCGCGGGAGGTGTGTTGCGTGCGCGTGTGCACGCGGGTTTGTCTGGCAGATGCTGATGAGAATTAGAAAGATGGCTGTACTGAAACAGACAGTCCAGGCCCAGGAAAGCTGAGGCGGGAGGTGAAGGCAGAGACTGTGGGTTTAGAAGTGCGAAAGCTTGGCTTGAAATTAACAGACGCGTGCAATCCGCGCGTGCACAGACACCCAGCGCAGCCCCGCCCCGCCCGGAGCCAATTGACAGCAGAGCTGGGGCGGGAGGGGCACGCGAGGTTCCTCTCCCCAGTGGTCTTCCCAAGTCCCGGAATCAAACTCATCTCTTTGGGGTTCGTGCAGCAAGGTGGGGTGCATTTCAACCAGTGAGACCTACATACCCCTCCCCCACCTCCGTGAAGAAATCCCTAGAGCCTCTCCCGGGCCAACACACTTAAAGGGTTAACTGCAGCGGTGGTCTAGGCTTTTGGCCGAGAATTTAGGAAATAAAATAATTCACAGGGGCGTCGGCCCCTGCCTTGTTATAGCCAATCTGCCGAATTCGCGGTCTGTCCCCCCCTCCCCTTTACGCCTCTCCCCCGGCCACCAACGTCCCCCTGACCTTTTCTCCGAATCCCACAGGGGCCTCCGGGGCTCCGCGTCCAACTCGCACGTAAGATGGGGAGGGGGAAGCAGGCCTACGCCTCCCCATCCGTCCGCCCCCGGGGGGCCCTTGACCCTCCCGGCGGGCGGGTAAGGAGAGATGCGTGTAGAGGAGCAGTGAAGGGGTTAATGGGAACCCTCTGAATCCCAGCTTTATTTTTTCGGAGTCATTTATCAGATTTTACTGGGGGACCTCCAAGGGCTCTCCGTTTGCACCGTGCGCCATCTAAACAGAGCCCAGGGCTAAAAATACAACATTTTTGTATAAATTGGACTCGCGGCCCGAGCGGCCGCCCCTATGAAAGTCCTCTTTGTGAAGACCGTGGAAACGGCGGACAAATAACCCTTTATTAATACCACAAAAAACGCACTTTAATTATAGTTAGGCAGATCAGAGGCGGGGGGTGGTGCGGCGGGAGAAAGGCGGCGACGACCTCGGAAAATTCACAACCCAACTTTTGTGTCGAAAGAAAAGAAAAACAGAGGAAACGCAGGAGAGGAGCGAAGGAGAGTCAGACGGAGGAGAGAGACCGGTACCTCAGGCAGAGCGAGGGAGCCCCGCTCCTCACCCCACTTTGGTCGCACCTCCGCCCTCGCCTTGATTGCTCTTAAAGGGGTAGACGCAGCCTAGAAGTGCCGCAGCGTGGCGGGAGTTCTCCCCCACCCGCCAACCTGGAGGCGCGGGCGCTCCGGGCTCGCTCCCTGTCGCGCGCCCGGGCCGGAGGCACATGTGGAAAAGTGATTAGGGCTCCGGGTTCTGCAGAGTCACTTTTCGGCGGGGCTGGGGTGTGTACACATCTAACTGGCGAATACTTTTCCGCCGAAGAAAGGAAAGTGAGGAGGGGGACCAACCGGGGAAAAGAGGAAACCGTGGGTCCCTTCGGGGGGTGCATGACCCCGCAGGTCTGGAGCCCGCATCCGCACGCCTGCTGACGGGCAGGCGGGACAGCCTGACAGGTGGCGCCCCTCCCCCTTCACCGGGTTGCAGTCGCGGCCGGAGAAGGGTTAATGCGGGCTGGGTGGCGAGCAACGACGTCAAAGGTGAGCGGGACGCCCCTGCCCCCGCCCCTCGGAGGTCCCCTCGGTTTCCGGTACCCTCGCGGGGCCAGCACCGCCAGCTCCTCCGAGCGCCCGGCCTGGGCCGGGGCCTGGCTCTGCTCGGCTCGCGCCGCCGCCGGGGATCCGGTTACCTGTGACGGCCGCCCAGCCCCGCCCCGCCCCGCCCCGCGGAAAGCGCCTTCCCTTGCGCTCGCGTTCCAAACTCCGAGGCGGCGATGAAAGTCCTGCTCAGTTATTTCGGGGCAAATTGCATTCGGAAAATCGCGGCTCCGGGCCCGTGACTCTACCCTGCGGAGCTCTCAGAGGGCCGCCCGGTCCCTTCGAGGCCCACACCCGCGAACGGAAGAAACCCCAACCCCCATCTGTAGTGATTGCCTCGGGGCACCGACCGCTCGCCGCTATAAATAATCTTTGGCTTGCGGCCACCCCGCGGGGTCTCGCCAGCCCGTGGCCGCGAGCCTGGAAATATTTATTCCGAGAGTCTCCGAGCGCGAGGCGAGGGAGGGGAGAGGCGGAGGCTCTAGTTTAGGGTCTCGCGGTCCGTGATACCTTTTCCCTCCCGCAAGTCATTACTAAAAAACCTCCCGCATGGTGCCCTGGGCCTCTTGCCCCCTTGCATTATTTATTATCCTCTAGGCTCCACTTCCCAGTTCTCGTGCGTGCTATGAAAAATAAAACCTACGTGCGTGCGTGCGTCTGTGTGTGAGTGGGATAGGGGAGGAGAGGGAACTGGTGCCCGAGGTGAGGTCCTCCGCCCCTCCCCGAGGACCCTCGAGGCTGGGCCTACTGGACGTCCGATCTGGCGCTGTGGGCCCTGAGAAAGTTCTTGCGTGGCCCCTGCAGGGTTCTGGCTTCCAGTCGTCGCGGAGGGAGAAGTATGGCAACGTGTTCAAGACGCACTTGCTCGGGCGGCCGCTAATCCGTGTGACCGGCGCGGAGAATGTGCGCAAGATCCTCATGGGCGAGCACCACCTCGTGAGCACCGAGTGGCCACGAAGCACACGCATGCTGCTGGGCCCCAACACAGTGTCCAACTCCATCGGCGACATCCACCGGAACAAGCGCAAGGTAAGAGCCCCGCAGCCGTGCTCTGATCCTCTTCTCGCTTTCACCCCCTCGGAGTGAGGAGTTCTTGGCGCCCCGGGGACGTCCCCCACCAGAATCCGCGCCCGTATTTGCACACCACGCGGGAGAATCCCGAAGCTCCCTCCCTAGACAGCTACGACCCCAGATCCGGGGCCTGCACAGGCCTCTTCCGGGTCTGCCCTTTTGCTGACCCACCGCACCGTGCGCGCTACCAGGCCCAAAAGGAGGGTCATTGGGAGTTGGTTTGGACAACTTGAACATGCGGCGATAGGGGCGTCCAAAGCCTATCCTCGCCGTGTTCCACAAATCCGGACAAAAAGAGAGGGCGGACAGTGGCCAGCGCTCCTCTTTATCGCCCCTTGGAATCCCGAGGACTAGAAACAGCTCATTCTAAAATGACATCTAGCCTCCCCTCCTGCAGTTGCTTTAAGGGCACCGCAAGCAGGCGCGGGCGGCTGGGGGCACCTTGTGGCAGCGGTTGCTGGGCCTTGCCTGGGAGGGGCGAGGTGAAATTTGGGCCACCGCACTCGGATCTGGGCCGAGGGGGAAGTACAAGGGGTGGGATAACAGCCGAGGGGGCGGCGGGGGATCAAAGCGCACCTACCCTCCTCCCACAAAGAGGAAGAGAAAGTGGGTGTTTATCCTGTGGATTTCCCGAGCGCCTGGAAGAGGCGAGGAGGAGGCGAGCCAGCGCGCACGGAGCAAGCCTCCCCCGCCCCCTCCCAGGGCTGCGCCGCCGCCGCGGCTCCGAGCGCGGGCGGCACGTGCTGTTTGAACTGCAGTAACCCGAAAGCTGAGCCGCCGGCGGGCGGGGCGCCGGCCCGCCGGCTTAAAGCGGCCGCGACGGGAGGAGGCTGCGCTGCACGACCTCCCCTCCCTTCATTTTTTCCACTGGGTCAGAGGACTCACCAGGTTTGAAACCTAGAGGAAAGGGAGAGGCAGCGTGTGATCTCCGGGAAAAGTGGCAGAGCCCAGGAGACAGGAGAGGGCCACAGTGGGCAGCCCCGTCCGCCGGAAGTCTGTGTGAACGGAGGAATTCATCCCATAGAATTCGACGTCTTCCGAACGGCCGGCGAAGAGTAGTTCTTCGTAACAAACAAAAGGAGGAAAAATCAGAGGGGACTGGTCTGCACATACCCACACCCGCCCCCGCCTTCGCCCTCGCCCTTGAAAAGCACGCATTTCAGGGGCTGGTAAAGGGGCTTCTGAAGTAGTCTCTCCTGCTGCTTCACTGGAGCCGGAAGCAGCTAACAGAGCTCGGGGGCAGATGGGGAGGGTTCTCGGGAGTGGCGGGGAGGGGGTTGCCAAACACTTCTTTTTTTCTTTTGGTGTGACTTCACCAAAAGTTTATTTTAAAAGAGTTAGGAGAGAGCCTGAGACTCAGAAACCCAGCTCCAAAGAATGTGGCTTAGAAAGCCATTTTTGTCCGCTACTCACAGAAGAGGACCCTGAGGCTTAGAGAGGTTGAGGGACTTGAAACAGGTCAGGTCAGTTCAGTTCAGTCGTCCAGTCGTGTCCGACTCTTTGCGACCCCATGGACTGCATGCAGCAGTCCAGGCTTCCCTGTCCATCGCCAACTCCCAGAGGTCGGGAAAGAGGAAAAGGCAGGGCAGGGCCTGCAACACTGGCGTCTCTGGGAAGAGCGTTTCTAAGCCATCAAGGAGAGCCTACTCAGCCCTGCCCACCTGGGGCTGCCAGAAGCTGAGGGTGGAGATGGAGGGGGAGGAGCGGTGCTGGGAGGAAGAAAGCTTGATCAGGACCTGAGTGTGAGACCCTGGGGATGTGGAAGGTTTGCGGGGAGGCTTTTGCCTTGCAAGTTGCATTCATTCTCTGACTTGACTGTAGGCCTTCAAGTGGGGCAGGGCCCTCCTGGAAAGCCCCCGAGGGTTTGGCTTTCTGTGGTCCTTTTGGAGGGAGGGGGGTATGCTGGTGGAGGAATGCTCAGGGAAGGAAGCCTGGAGGGGGGGAGCACGGATAGTGTCCCTCTTCCTGGCACCCTTGCCCTCTAGCTCCTTAAGGGTCGGGATCAGCCAGAGACCAGCTCATCCTGACGAGACTTGAGGACCCTCTGTGTGTACTGGTAGTGGTCTTGTTATGTGGCATGTGTGTGTATTATGTTAAAAAGAGAGATGAAAAGGTCCTTTTCCCCTAAATCGTTAATTGGTGTTCCCTCAGCTTAAGTTTACTGAGTTAAATAGCAGGGCTTGGGCTAGAAACAAACATGGAAGGTTGCCCTTGAAGAGTGGAATCCGGCTGGAGGGATGAGAAGAGAATACTCGGGGGCACACATGTGGGTCCTGGAGAGAATGGCCTGTTTGCTGGACCCAGTGCCTGGTAGACCCACTTTGGCTAGGGTTGGAGCTGCCCTGTGGCACTCCGGCTGCCTTATCCAGCCTGCACTGCAAGCAGGGACCCTGGCCTGCTGAGGGTAAGCATGTACCCACAGGAAGTGGGGCCCAGGTGTAGTGAGGCCCTGCTGGTGGGGAACTAGGAGCGTCACTGTTTCCACTGGGGCAGGTACCCCACCCCTTCTCTGGGAGGTCTGACCAGATGTGCTGGGAAGGGGTTCCTAACAGTCATCGCTGAAGTCCAGGTGTTTGTCTGCCCTGGTGGTCTAGGGCCCAGAGGCATAGGGTTGCGAGGGAGAGCACCTCGCCCAGTCTAACAGAGTCCTCTCTGGACTCCAGGCCAGTGTCAGATTCCGTCCCCCTCCTCTGTTATGCCTCCCCTACCTGGGGCCTGGGGAGTCTCTGATTTTGAGGGAAGGAGCTGCATCTATGCGGAGAGGCTGGGTTGCCTGGAAGAGTGCTTGGAGAAAAGTATAGAAGATCGGGGGGAGGGTTACCAGAGACACAGAGGAGGGGCACAGGGAGTTGTCATGGGTCGTCCTGGAAGCACCCAGTCTGAACCCCACACACCAAGATCAGACATTTTCTCTTTTTCTTTGGAGCTAGGGCCTGGCTTCTTTACACCAAAGAGCCAGCATCTTCAGGGCATTTCAGGCAGTGGCTCTGAGATTCTGCCAGAGAACTTGGAGTTCTCTGCATCAGAGTGCACCTCAGGGATGAACTTAGCTTTGAAACTCTGGACTGGAGAGACCTTAGGAGTGGTCTTCTTGCCCCTCCTACTCTGCCTCCTGGCTCAGGGACTTCTGTGTCTATGACTGGATAGGGGAACAGCTTCTCAGGTTTGGGGGGTAGGAATTAAGAATCTCTGCCTGCCCACCTATGGCTCCTCACAGACAGCCTTTCGGCCCCCTGGGTGGGGATGGAGCTCGGGTCAGGCTCATTGTACTTCTTTCAGAAATCCTGTTTATGCTGGGATTTGTGTCAGGATAGAGAGACCAGGAGGTGCTTCGGCAGGAGGGCAGAGCCAAGAGGGCCCATGGTTGAGGGATCCTGCGGAAGGCCAGCTCAGACTGGCTCCAGGTGGCCTTTGAACCAATGCACAGCCTCTGGCTCGTCATGTCCATCAGGTTTGGCTCAGGGCAGAAGTTTCTACCTGGGTTGAATGGGAAGATGGTGAATGGCCAGGCAGCCCAGCTCCTGGGAGCTGCCCCCGCCTCCCCCACCTCTGGCATAGGCTCAGAGCCTTTGTTCAGCCAGCGGAGGTCCTTCACCAAAAGTTACTGTAGCATCAGGGGCTTCTGAGGGGGCGGTTGACAGGAGCGGATGTCTCTGAAGGTCAGCGGGGGAGGGTGCCCATGGCTGGCTGCCAGGGTGCCTGGGAGTGGTCTCCTCCCTCTGTGTACCCTTGGTGGGCAGGGGCAAGTGGTGTGGGGGCTGTCTTCTCCCTTTCCTCTCCCTCCTGCATCCTCCTCCCAGGGAGGGATGGATCCAAGACTGTGATGCTGAGGTATGTGTTCACTCTCCCAGCCTTGGGAGGCAGTTTGGCCTTGGCCGGCAGCAGGGAGGCTTGCCTGGGGCTGCTCCAGCCCTGAGCCCTCTATGCTGGTTGCTATATCTGTTCCAGGTGCCCTAGGCTGAAGGGCAGAGGTTGGGGGTGTGCCTTCAGGGGCTGACAAAGCTTGAAAGTAAACCAGCGTAGCCAAAACAGCTGGCCTTACCCTTAGAATAAACTTGGGCCCTTGAGGAGCATCCCCAGGCTCATAGACTGGTAGAGGCTGGCTCAGTGGGTTTGGAGTGGTGGGAGGCCAGGTATTCAGGGACCCTGGTGAGTGTGGCCAGTCATGCCTGGGACTGTGACCTTGGGAGGCTCTTCCTGCTTTGGGCCTCAGCTTTCCAAGGGGGTTTGTCTCTGGCTGGAGGAGGGTTAGAAGGGTCTGGGAAGACCTTCTCAGTGTCTGTGGCTCAGCAGGGATATACCAAGTGCTGCCCTCCCCTCACCCACTGGGTGCTTTTGTTGTGTGTGGAAGAGTTAGAGGAGACAGAGCAGGACTCAAACAGGGGACAGAAACTCTGTTCCCACAGGTGCTGAGGACCCAGATGGGGCATGCACAGGCTGGGCAGGGTGGGGGTGGGGGGATGTCTGGCCAGCACCTCCCTATCAGAGGGTCTGAGTGCGGCCTGACTCAGGAGGCAGCCAGGGTGAAGTGGAGGTCCAGTGGAAATGCCAGGCAGCCAAGGGGTGACGTCCTCTCCTGTCCTCCCCCTTCCTTGAGTATAAAGTACACACCTTGGCGTCACCCCTGTGCTGTGCGGACAGCTGCCTCGGCGGCTGCCCGCCCTCTGTTATTCTTTCCACTTGCAGGCTGCGGCTCCGGTGGCTTGGCGGGGTGGCCTGCCCGGGCCCCCACCCTCCCAGGCAGCCGCTTCCATTCCTCCCAGTCTGAGTCACTGGCCCGGGGAGTGGGTTCCCTCTCCGGCTCTTCCAGCTTCTGAGGCTGCCCATCTTTCTCTGAATCCATCCAGCTGTGAAGGGGCAGTTATCTGGCTGAGTGGGTCAGCACAGGGCTCTGGGCGCCCGGTGAGCTACTCCCCTCCCAGCGTGAGACATGGGGAGGGGGTCCTCGGGGTGTGAGGGAGACATTTGCAGAAACAGTCACAGGGAATCTGAGCCTTGACAAGCCCCCTGGTGGCTACCCCAGCCCCGCTGTAGAATCCACTTTTATTACAGGGAGAGGAAGAACCAGGGATGGGGGTTCTTGAGCCAACTGCATTGCTGGGAAAGCCGGTAGAGGTGGGAGGAGGGTTTCCAAGCACATCATTCTTCAAGGCCGGAGCCTATCCTGCTCTGCGTTCCCTGAAGTTCCCAGGTCTCCCGCGCCCTGCCCTCCCAGCACCGACCCGATGGGGCATTTCCTACCTGCTGCTCTCTCTGCCGAGCTCTGCAGAGCCGGGCTGGTTCCTGGTGACCTTTGTCCAGCATTCTTGGCTCACTTGTGGGAATTCCCAGGGAAGCCCCAGAGGGAAACAAAGCAGTCCTGGCTCCCACTGCGACTGCGGTCAGGCCCTGGGCTCTGGGGCCATGGGACACCCTTCCCCTCCTCACCCAGAGCTGCTCCGCCGGCGCCTTCCCCAGTGCCCGAGTGCTGACCCTACCCGCCCCCATGAGCCCCGGCCTTCCTCTGCCCTGGCCAGCACCTCCGCCTCCTCCTGGGCTTTGTGGTGGGTGGTGGTTTCTGGGCTGCCCCAGCTTTGGGAAGCGCCCGCGTTGTTAACCCTGGGCACAGTCCCAGGGATGAGGCCCTGGAGTTTCCCGGCGCCTGGGAGGCCCCGATGCCTGTGGAACAGCTGAGCAGGAGGCAAGAGCGTGGTCTTAATGACCATGAGCAAAGCCCCTTGAGCTTGGGGTGCCCGCAACCTGCCTTTGCTTAGCTTCTTGTTTGGGTAGTTTTTCCCCCTCAGGGGGCCTCTAAGGAGAATCATGGGACTGCCAGGAGGAAAGGGATCCCAGAGCATCCAGTTAGACTCCTGGATGGGTCAAGATAAGGGCCCTGGTTGGGGCTGCAATTCTTTCAGAAGCCCCACCTCAAAGAGCCTGTAGATTCAGGCAGCTGGGGTCATTTCAGCTTCTGGCCTTGCTCAGGGCCCCTTCCCACTTGGACGTCAGGTGTGGAGTCCCTGTTCTGGAATCGCTCTGCTCAGTCCCAGGTCCCCTTGGGTCCTTCCTGTTGTCCGTGGCTCCCAAGGCTTGAGTAGGAGCAATTCAGCCAGCCATCACTAGAGGGCGCAGGGAATGTAACCTTTGGGACAGGGCAGGGCTTGTCCCTGGGTCCTGCCTGGCCACTCCTCGGGGTGCAGTGGGGTCCCTCAGAGCTCCCCGTTTGGTAGACCTGGAGTGAACCCTCCTGAGCCACCGTAGCCCGTACAGAGTGTGTGAGTAGAGGCCCAGCAGGCAATTATACCATGTGATTATACCAGATTCTGGGCTTTGAAAGGACAGTGTCTACTTAAGGACATGTGGATATTGGTATTTATGTGATTTGTACGTTGAAAGGAACCTCAGAGGTCACCTGATTCAGCCTCACCAGTTTACAGATGAGGAAACTGTGAGGCTGGGTGGTGATTTAGCCATGATCCTACGGTGAGTTGGTGGATGATCTGGGATTAAAACTCAGGTTTCCAGGTGCCAGGCCTGCCTTTTTCTACCACCCACTGCATGGACAGAGAAGCCTGTCAGGCTACAGTCCACGGGATCGCAAGAGGTGGACATGACTTAGCGACTAAACCACCACCACCACTGCATCTTAGGAGCCTCGCTGGCTTTGACTGGCTGATCCTCGTCAGCATGGGCCCCTGCTTGTTTCCCCCTCCCCCTCCACATGCCCACTTTTGTGCCCAGGTCTTCTGTGTGCTGGGGCCCCTGGCCAGCCCCTGCTCCCTTTCCTTCAGGGTAGTGCCCTTGACTCTGCTCTGGACTGGCTGGCTCTGGCCAGGCGTGTTGCCCCCACGGTCCCTGCCTGCCCTCCCTCCAGCCTCCCCACAGAGGCCTGGCAGCCACATATCGTCCTGTGTCCCTCAGGAGCCTGCTTGGCTCCCATGGACCACTTTCTGTGGGCTCTTTGCTGTTTTATAGGGCCCCTAGTCAGCTGGTGCTGGGTTCTGGGGCAGTGCCCTGCTCCTACCCATAAAACTCTTGGACCAGGAGTGGAACCTGGAATCCTAAGAACACCAGTGTTGGAGAGGGGTGCTGAGGCAGAGAGCACGCTGGACGGAGGTGGCCCTGGAAATTCCCCGTCCCCCACAGCTGAGCAAGGTGTGAGTGACCTGGCCAGGCCTGGGCTGCCCCTGCCACCTCCCCTCATCCTTCTACATTTCAGCCGTCCCTTAGTAGCAGGAGCAGCCCCAAACAGTGCTGGTTTTTCTGCCCCTCAGCGGCCTCCTTCCCTCCCTCCCTCCCTCTGCCCACCGGGAATTTCGGAATGAAAGTGCTATTGTGAGCGTCTGGCTGGGCCACTGAAGGGCCAGCACTGTTATTTCTGCAAACCAGCCCTCCCATTAGCCATGCAGGGCCGAGGCCAGGAAAATGTTACCTTTTCCTTCTTGAGCTGACTGCAGGGGAAATTCTCACATTTACAGTTTGTGCGGTGGTTGTATTTGGGGGCAGGAGGGGAGGGCGGGCGCGTGTGTGTGGTTTGCGTGGGGCTGATTAGGGGTGGCTAGAGGGATATTTGTCTCCTTCCTCTGCTCTGCCCCTCCCCTGTCTGCCTTTCCTGATGACCTTTCCCTCGGCATTGGTGGGGGCACCCCTTCTTTCTGTCTCCAGGAGTGGGGGCAGGAGGTTGTTGGTTGCCAGTTAGACCCACAGGCCACCAGTAAATAAACTCACATCTTACGCTCTTCTCTACACCTTGGGCAGCAACGTGAAGCGTGCACAGGGGCATCTGGGTGAGGAGAGGCAGGGGGGCTAAGGACTTCTTTGCTCAGGAACTGCGAGAACAGAAAGCAAGGGAGATGGGAGCAGAGACTCACTGGCTACTTAAAATGAACTGCTGGGAAGCTGCAGGGAATTAAAAGACCTTCTGTTTGGCTTTCTGATCTTTTGAGGTGAAAAGCCTTACCTCCATTCCCCTGCCTCCAGACCCGGTCACAGTGAAACTTCTGGATGGCACAGTAACAGGCACCCTAGGATCTCCACCCAATAGGTGTTTTGCAGGGAGTGAGAGCAACCTTGGGTCTCAGGAAGTTCTGCTTGCAGTCTAGCCTTAGACTCTCTTGTTCTCCCATCACTGGGATAAAAGACCCACCTCCTGCTTTCCACCTCTTCCTTGTCCAGTCCACTCACCTGTGTTCTATTCCTGCTGGGCACATCTGTGCTGTGGCCTAGGCATTTGAGAATGGCCCCTGCAGTGGAGGGGCAGCCTCCCCCTCCCCATACCTGCCCAGCCCCTCTTGTGTTGCCCCTCATGCTGGTATGGCCACATGGCCTACAGACCTGTTGGCAGCTGGACTGCCGGGTCTCCGGGCTTTGCCATTGTTTGGAGCACATGCTTTTCTGGGGCTTCAGTAAGGAATGGCAGCTCAGGTCACCCTGTGAGTGATGCTGAATGTCCCAACTCTGTGAACTGTTTTAATCCCGTCCTTCCCCCACCTTCCCTTCAAGACATGGGCAGTGGGAGGGGGGCTCAGAGCAGAGGAGCCAGCAAAGGGACTGTGACTGAAGACGGGAAGGCCTGAGGCTAGTCAGGGCAAGGACCTGGAGTTTCCCTGATCGCAGTCATGGGGACTGTGCTTCGGCTGGGCAGGCCTGAGTCCGTCTGACCAGTTCACTCCTCTGCAGGTCTTCTCTAAGATCTTCAGCCACGAGGCCCTGGAGAGCTACCTGCCCAAGATCCAGCTGGTGATCCAGGACACGCTGCGTGCCTGGAGCAGCCACCCCGAAGCCATCAATGTGTACCAGGAGGCGCAGAAGCTCACCTTCCGTATGGCCATCCGCGTGCTGCTGGGCTTCAGCATCCCTGAGGAGGACCTGGGGCACCTCTTCGAGGTTTACCAGCAGTTTGTGGAGAACGTCTTCTCCCTGCCCGTCGACTTGCCCTTTAGTGGCTACCGGCGGGTGAGCACGCAGGGCCTGGGCGGAGAAGAGATGGGCATCCATGAGCTCCCTTCAGGGAGGGGCGCTGACTGCTAAGGTGGTCACTGGTCACACTGGCAGAGAGGGGTTTCAGTGGGAGGGCACGGTGGACCCTTCACTTGGGGTCTTTGCTGCTTAGATGGGAAATTCTCAGAGGATTCCCCACCACATGTTGCCAGACCTTGAGAGGAGGCCCTTGGTGACCTTGCCCTTCCCCTTGGGTAACCAGACTACCTCCTCCCTGCCTCAGGGCATTCAGGCCAGACAGACCCTACAGAAGGGCCTGGAAAAGGCAATCCGGGAGAAGCTGCAATGCACGCAGGGCAAGGACTACGCGGACGCGCTGGACATCCTCATCGAGAGCAGCAAGGAGCATGGGAAGGAGATGACCATGCAGGAGCTGAAGGTGGGCCCCACCCCCACCCCCAGCCCACGCACTGCAAGTGCCTGAACTCCACCCCGGGACTGCATGTGCACCCTTATGGGTGGGGCCATCCCTTCCCTCCCCATGTCCTGCTGTGCACTCAGCCCTGGTGATGAACTGTTCCCCCCAGCAGCTGGGCCCCAGGCTCTCCATCCCACCACAATTCCCTCTACCATTTTGGAAAAGATGCTGGAAATTGGATCCTAGAAATCCTGAACAAATGTGGCATCAGGGGCACTGCCGATCCCCTCATCTGCTCCTCACCCCTAACCCTGCCCCCGGCCAGTATTCACTATTGCAGTGCCTTTCATGGCCACAGTGGCCTTAGAAGCTCACCTAGGGAAATGAGGCCCAGAAGGAGAAGCCACTTGCTGGAGAGCGGCCTCAGCCCTTGGGGAGGAGCAGCCTTTTCAAGTTGGAGGCACAGCCTGCCTGGCACGGCCGAAGTCCAGCTGGGCTGCCAGCCCCGGGACTGTCCTCTCTGGGCTCCAAGAAAGTCTTCCTGCCTACCCTTTCTTGAGGTGGATGTTCATCCTCACTTAGACTCTGCTGCCCACATGCTTCCCAGGTGCCCATAAACACTGAACTGCCAACTGCTCCATCCCTGTCTCTGCTTCCCCGCCCTCCTTTTTTTTTTTTTTTTTGTTTTTAAATCTCTGATGAGCCAGAAAGGAGCTCAAAAGACTTCCCCATTTCATAAGAAGTGTTGTGACTTGTAGGTAGTGCCATGGCAAGTAAGGGACATACTCGTTCACTCAGCTCTCTGGGCTCAGCATCCATATTTGTAAAATGCAGGGCTTGGAATGAGACAGCTTGGGGAGGCCTTTTCATGGGGTTTCATTGCTCCCCAGAGGGCCCTGGAGGGGCTCTAAGTCATCGGGGGGCCACCTCGCCTCAGCCTTCTCACTGCAGGTCCCATCCCAGGTCCTCCTGCCTCCTTAACCCCTCAGCTCTCCTGACCATCTACCACCTCCCCCTTCTCCTGAGGAGGGAGGAAAAGCTGGGGCTGCCAGTCTGGAGGCCCAGCTGGAGACCCTGCACCACACTCTACTGGCCCAAGCAGTGCCTGCCCCGTGGGCTTTGCTCTTTTTCCTGTGAGCGCACTACACTGATGAGGGCCAATGGCCAGGCCTGGAGTCCAGCAGTGAGTGGGAAGCAGCCATGCCCCAGGGGACTTTCAGGCTGTGCCTCTGCCCAGTTAGGGGACTGGACCTGTGTCCACCATGGCTGACATGGCCCAGCAATGTGAGGCTCAGAGGAAGCGCCAGGGCTCAAATAGATGGCCCCAGGGTCAGGGGGACATGGCTGAGGGGCTGCCGCCAGGCTGAACTCAGGTCACAAGCGGCGCCTCCTCTCTGCTGCTGCAGGACGGGACCCTGGAGCTCATCTTTGCTGCCTACGCCACCACTGCCAGCGCCAGCACCTCGCTTATCATGCAGCTGCTAAAGCACCCGGCTGTTCTGGAGAAGCTGCGGGAGGAGCTGCGGGCCAAGGGCCTCCTGCACAGCGGTGGCTGCCCCTGCGAAGGCACGCTGCGCCTAGACACACTCAGTGGGCTGCACTACCTGGACTGTGTCATCAAGGAGGTCATGCGCCTGTTCACGCCGGTCTCCGGCGGCTACCGCACCGTCCTGCAGACCTTCGAGCTCGTGTGAGACTCCCATGGGTAGACGGGAAAGATCAGCTCCCCGTGGGGTACCTCAGTCTCATGGGGAGAGGATGCTGACTTTCAGGAAGCTTTCAGGCTAGTGGGAGGGTCCTTGCCCCAAATGCTGGGTCAGATGCAGCCCCCCTGGGTGTCCTGTGAAGCTGCCTAGAAACATCTATAAATAGGTGGACTGCCATGCCCAAAGGAGAGCCTGGCCAGGCTCCCGGGACCACAGTGGGAACCTCTGGGTTGGGGCTGCCAGGCAGAGGTCCTGGGTCCTCTGAGACCCCCTCTGGTTCTCACCACCCCTTCCCGTCCCTTCCCCTACCTGCCTCCAGGGTTTTCAGATCCCCAAAGGCTGGAGCGTCATGTACAGCATCCGGGACACGCACGACACGGCGCCCGTGTTCAAGGATGTGAACGTCTTCGACCCCGACCGCTTCGGCCAGGCGCGGAGTGAGGACAAGGACGGCCGCTTCCATTACCTCCCTTTCGGCGGCGGTGTCCGGACCTGCCTCGGCAAGCACCTAGCCAAGCTGTTCCTGAAGGTGCTGGCGGTGGAGCTGGCCAGCACCAGCCGCTTCGAGCTGGCTACCCGGACCTTCCCCCGCATCACCTTAGTCCCGGTCCTGCACCCTGTGGACGGCCTCAGCGTCAAGTTCTTTGGCCTGGACTCCAACCAGAACAAGATCCTGCCAGAGACCGAGGCCATGTTGAGCGCCACGGTCTAAGGCTCAGGCCTCGGGGTGGGAGCGATGGAAGGGTAGTAACCTGTGTGCGGGTGGGGCTAGCGCCCGGGGAAGGGGGAGGGCCCCCCAGGCCTTGCTCTCCCCCGTTCCCCTACCTGGCAAACCTGCCCCAAGTCAAAAGGGGCCCAGCCTCCGGGGTTGGGCCCTCCCCCTGACCCCTGCCTCTCTCCAGTCTCTCTGGCTCCCAACAGCCTAGTCCCCCAGGG
>SJYC01139412.1:0-22990 GCA_006408675.1 Madoqua kirkii
CTATTGGATCACATAAAAAATTAAGGGAATTGTAGAAAAACATTTACTTCTGCTTCACTGACTATGCTAAAAGCCTTTGACTGTGTGGGTCATAACAAACTGGAAACTTCTTCAAGAGATGGGAATACCAGACCACCTTACCTGCTTCCTGAGAAACCTGTATTCTGGTCAAGAAGTAACAGTTAGAACCAGACATGGAACAACAGACTGGCTCAAAATTGGAAAAGGGGTACATCAAAACCATATATTGTCATCCTGCTTATTTAACTTATATACAGGATATATCATGCAAAATGCCAGGCTGAATGAAGCACAAGCTGGAGTTAAGATTGCTGGGAGAAATATCAATAACCTCAGAAATGCAGATGACACCACTGTAATGACAGAAAGCAAAGAGGAACTAAAGAGTCACTTGATGAGGGTGAAAGAAAAAAGTGAAAAGCTGGCTTAAAACTCAAGATTCAGAATATGAAGATCATGGCATCTGGTCCCATCACTTCATGGCAAATGGATGGGGAAACAACGGAAACAGTGACAGACTTTATTTTCTTGGGTTCCAAAATCGCTGCAGATAGTGACTGCTGCCACCAAATTAAAAGATGCTTGCTTATTGCAAAAAAAGCTATGACAAACCTAGAAAGTGTATTTAAAAGCAGAGCTATTACTTTGCCAGCAAAAGTCCATATAGTCAAAGCTATGGTTTTTCCAGTGACTGGGCTTCCCTGGTGGCTCAGAGGTTAAAGCGTCTGCCTCCAATGTGGGAAACCCAGGTTCGATCCCTGGGTTGGGAAGATCCCCTGGAGAAGGAAATGGCAACCCACTCAAGTATTCTTGCCTGGAGAACCCCATGGATGGAGAAGCTTGGTGGGCTATAGTCCACGGGGTTGCAAAGAGTCAGACACGACTGAGTGACTTCACTTCACTTTATGGTTTTTCCAGTAGTCTTGTAGGGATGTGAAATTTGGACCATAAAGAAGGCTGAGTGGTGAAAAATTGATGCTTTCAAACTGTGGTGTTGGATAAGACTCTTGAGAGTCCCTTGGACTGCATGGAGCTTTCCTGGTGGCTCATGTGGTAAAGAATCTGCCTGCAATGTGGGAGACTGGAGTTCAGTTCCTGGGTTGGGAAGATGCCCTGGAGAAGGGCATGGCATCCCACTCCAGTATTCTTGCCTGGAGAATTCTATGGGCAGAGGAACCTGTCCATAGGGCTACAGTCCATAGGGTCCCAAGAGCAGGACATGACTGAGTGACTAACATTTCAGGCTTTCCTGGTGGCTAAGTGATAGTGAGTCCACCCACAGTGTGTGGGACCTGGGTTTTATTCCTGGGTTGGGAAGATTCCCTGGAGATAATGGTTACCCACTCCAGTATTCTGGCCTGGAGAATTCCATGGACTGTATCGTTCATGCGGTTGCAAAGAGCTGTATGCAACAAAGTGACTTTCACTTTCACTGGACTGCAAGATCAAATCAGTCAATCGAAAAGGAAATCAACACTGAATATTCATTGGAAGGACTGATGCTGAAGCTGAAGCTCTAATCCTTTGGCCCCTGATGTGAAGAGCCAACTGATTGGAAAAAACCCGGATGCTGAAAGATTGAAGGCAGGAGGAAAAGGGGATGAGAGAGATGGTTGGGTGGCATCACAGATGGAGCTTTCCTGGTGGCTCATGTGGTAAAGAATCTGCCTGCAATGTGGGAGACTGGAGTTCAGTTCCTGGGTTGGGAAGATGCCCTGGAGAAGGGCATGGCATCCCACTCCAGTATTCTTGCCTGGAGAATTCTATGGGCAGAGGAACCTGTCCATAGGGCTACAGTCCATAGGGTCCCAAGAGCAGGACATGACTGAGTGACTAACATTTCAGGCTTTCCTGGTGGCTAAGTGATAGTGAGTCCACCCACAGTGTGTGGGACCTGGGTTTTATTCCTGGGTTGGGAAGATTCCCTGGAGATAATGGTTACCCACTCCAGTATTCTGGCCTGGAGAATTCCATGGACTGTATCGTTCATGCGGTTGCAAAGAGCTGTATGCAACAAAGTGACTTTCACTTTCACTGGACTGCAAGATCAAATCAGTCAATCGAAAAGGAAATCAACACTGAATATTCATTGGAAGGACTGATGCTGAAGCTGAAGCTCTAATCCTTTGGCCCCTGATGTGAAGAGCCAACTGATTGGAAAAAACCCGGATGCTGAAAGATTGAAGGCAGGAGGAAAAGGGGATGAGAGAGATGGTTGGGTGGCATCACAGACTCAATGGAAATTAATCTGAGCAAACTCTGGGAGATGGTGAAGGACAGGGAAGCCTGGTGTGCTGCAGTCCATGGGGTCACAAAGAGTCAGACATGACTGAGCGACTGAACAACAACAATTTATCTTTAATTTTTGCTCTGTTAATTACAGTGTGTCTTGGTGTGGTCTTCTTTGGGTTGATCCTGTTTGGTAATCTTGATACTTCTTGGACATGGATGTCTATTTCCTTTCCCAGTTTAGGGATATTTTCAACTATTATTTCCTCAAAATATTCTCTGTTCTTTCTCTCTTACCCTTCTCCCCCTATAATGTTAATGTTAGTAGTGTTGATGTTGTCTTAGAAGTCTTTTAAATTGTTTTCATTGCTTTTTATTAAATTTTTTTTGGTTCAGTGAGAGATTTCCAGTATTCTGTCTTCCAGGGTATTGATTTGTTCCTCTGTATCATCTAACCTGCACTTGACCTCTAGTGTATTCTTCACTTCTGTAATTATATACTTCATCTTTGTTTGGTTCTTCTTTATATTATGTAACTTTTTGTTAAAATTCATAAATTCTCACTGTTATCCAATCTTTAGGTATCTCAATATACGTTTAAATATATCTTTAAGTTCTTTAAATATTTTTATGATCAGTACCTTGAACTCTATCCGTCACATAGCTTATCTCCACTTAATTTTTCTTCTCAGGTTTTATCTTTTTTTTATTAAAGTATAGTTAATTTTTAATGTGTTAATTTCTAGTGTACAGCAAACTGGTAAACTGATTCAGACATATATCTATATATATATTCTTTTAAATATTTTTTCTATTATAGTTTATTATAAGATATTGAATATATTTCCTTGTGCTATGCAGTAGGATCTTGTTTATCATCTATTTTATATACAGCAGCTTGTGTCTGCTAAACCTACTCCTGGTTTATCCCTCTCCCCATCTTTCCCCTTCGGTAACCATAAGTTTGTTTTCTATGTCTGTGAGTCTATTTCTGTTTTATGAATAAGTTCATTTATATCAAATCTTAGATTCACTATATAAGTGGCATCATATGATACTTGGCTTTCTCTGTCTGACTGATTTCACTTAATATGATAATCTCTGGGTCTATTCATGTTACTGAAAATGGCATTATTTTATTCTATTTTTATGGCAAAGTAGTCTTCCATTGCATGTATATATGTGCTATGCTGTGCTGTGCTCAGTTGCTCAGTCATGTCTGACTCTTTGAGACCCTGTGGACTGTAGCCCACCAGGCTCCTCTGTCCCTGGGGATTCTCCAGGCAAGAATGCTGGAGTGAGTTGCCATGACCTCCTTTAGGGGATCTTCCCAACCCAGGGATTGAACCCCCGTCTCTGACATTGCACCTGTATTCTTTACTGTCTGAGCTCCCAGGGAAGCCATGAATACTGGAGTGGGTAGCCTATCCCTACTCCAGGGGATCTTCCCAACCAGGAATCCAACCAGGGTCTCCTGCATTGCAGGCAGATTCTTTATCAACTGAGCTACCAGCAACTCCCTGTATGTATACATATATGTGTGGGTGCGTATACATATGTATATAGACATATATACACACACCACATTTTCTTTATCCATTCATTTTTCAGGGGTCATTAGGTTGCTTCTATGTCTTTGTTGTTGTAAATAGTGCTGGTATTAACATTGGGATGCGTGTTTCTTTTCAAATTAGAATTTCCTCCAGATGTGTGCACAAGAGTGGGATTGCTGGATCATATGGTAACTCTTTTTAGTTTTTTAAGAAACCTTCATATTGTTCTCTATAGTGGGTGCACCAGTTTACATTCCCACCAAGAGTGCAGGAGAACCCCAGTTCTTCTGAGGTTTTATCTTGTTCCTTTGTTTGGAACGTATTCCTCTGTTGCCACATTTTGCCTCATTTGGTGCTTTTATTTCTATGTGTTTTTAGGTTGGTTGTGTTTTCCAACCTTGGAGTTGTGGCTTTTTATAGGAGACACCCCATGTGTCCCAATAGCACACTCCTATATGGTCACCAGAGTTATGTGCTCTAGGGGTGACCCTTACGTGGGCTTCTGTGGTGGGTCCTTCTGTTGTGGTGGGCTGACTGCTGTGGGTAACCTGGGAGATGTGGCTGGCCCTCATCTGGTTGGTTGCCAGGCCCTGCCCTGAGTGGAGGCTGCTGGCTTCTGGTTGGTAGGGCTGTGTCACAAGGCAGGTGACTGCAGAGCCCCAGCAGGTCTTGGGGCTATGACAGTAAGCTGATTGGTTGAGCCTGGTTCTGTCCGTGGTTGCAGGGTCGGCGATCCTGGATTTAGTCTTGGCTGGTTGATGGGTTGGGCTGTTTCCTGACCCCGCTGGCTGTGGGATCCAGGGTGCCCCAAAGCTGGCCTTGCCTGGTTGGAGATTGGGGCTGGATCCTGAGGTGATGGGCTGAGTGGTACAAGGTGTCTCAGAGCTTGCTGGTGGGTAGGGTTAGAGCTCAGTGTTCCCAGGGCTAGTTCTGGCTCACTGGTGGGCAGCACTTGGTTCTTGAGTCTCTGGCTGCAGGACCGTGGTTGACCTGGTGGCCAGCGCTGTGGCCCAGGTGGTCTTAGGGTTGGAGCTGGCCTGCTGATGGGTGAGCTAGGTCCTGATATGGCCACCTGCAGAGGTTGCTTTGGTCCTGGGGCTGGGACCTGGAGGATTCCCCATGCTGGTGCCTGCCTATTGGTTGGTGAGGCTGGATCCTGCAGTTACTGCTAGCCCATTGGTGGGTGAAACTGAATCTATGAATCTATGGTTGCAGGTCCCTGGGGGTCCTGGGGGTGGTGCCTACCTACTGTAGAGGGAGACTGATCCTAGGGTATCTGGCTGTAGGGCCTTAGAGGCCTAGGGATTTGTGCTGAGGCACTGGTGTTTGGAGCTGAGTTCTGGACCCTGCAGTGGACAAGGAAATCTCCCAAGGCTAGCCAGTGCACTGGTGGGTGGTGTGATCCTGGGGCAGCTGGGGGCTCAGAAGTTCCTAAGGCAGCCAGTCTGCTGGTGGGTGGAGCTGTGTCTCTGCCTGGCTAATTGCTTGGCCTGGGGTGTCTCAGTACTGGTGCCAAAAAGCTGCTGGGAGGAGTCAGGTTCTGGTGTTAATAAGCCAGAGAAATGGTGCTTGCCAACACCAGTGTCCGTGGTGGAGCGAGCTCCCCAAGACGGTTGTTGCCGGTGTCTGTGTCCCCAGGGGAGCTCCAGTTGCCTCTTGCCTCTCTTCAAGGCTAAGATCAGCAGGTGGGTCTGCCCAAGTGCCTTTCAAATTGCCTCTTCTAACCTGGGTCCTAGAGCTTGTAAGATTTTGTGTGTGCTCCTTAAGAGAGGAGTCTCTATTTCCCACCATACTCTGGCTTTTCTGAAAGTAAGTCCTTCACACGCATGCATGCTAAGTCGCTTCGTTGTGTCTGACTCTGTGCAACCCTATGGACTATAACCCATCAAGATCCTCTGTCCAAGAGATTCTTTAGGCAAGATTACTGAAGTAGGTTGCTGTGCTCTCCTCCAGGGGATCTTCCCGACCCAGGGATTGAACCCATGTCTCATGTCTCCTGCATTGGCAGGTGGGTTCTTTACCACTAATGCTACCTGAGAAGCTAAAAGTAAGCTCACTGACCTTCAATGCCAATTCTTCTGGGGATTAGTAAAAGAGATGAGAAAGTGAAAGTCATTCGGTCATGTCCAACTCTTTGTGACCCCCTGGACTTCACAGTCCATGGCATTCTCCAGGCCAGAATACTGGAGTGGGTAGCCTTTCCCTCCTCCAGGGGATTCAACCCAGGTCTCCTGCATTGCAGTCAGATTCTTTACCAGCTGAGCCACAAGAGAAGCCCAAGAATACTGGAGTGGTTAGCCTATCCCTTCTCCAGCAAATCTTCCCAACTCAGCAGTTGAACCAGGGTCTCCTGAATTGCAGGTGGATTCTTTACCAACGGAGCTATCAGGGAGAGACCCATGTAACTCATCTCAATTTATCTACAATGTTTTTGTCTGTTTTTTTTTTTTTTTTTTTTTTTTTGGCTTGCATTTCTTGGTGGTTGCTCTGGGTATTTTAATATATATGTCACCTACACGGTCTGCTGGGATCAACATTTCAGCAGTTTGAGAGAAGCATAGAGACCTTAAATCTATTTAAGTCCTTTCACCTAGTTCACTTTTAAACATTATTAGCTTGAGTTTCAGATGGTATTATATGTTTTGTTTCAGTAATAAAATATAGTTTAGAAAGCTTACAAGGAGAGAATAGTTTATTGTATTTATTTTGTTCTATTTTTCTATTTTCCTTCCTGATGTTCCAAGATTCTTCCTTATAGCCTTTCCTTTCCATTTGGAGAACTTCCTTTTCCCATTTTAAGTCATATGAGAAGGCATATATCTCCTTTATTCCCGAAATACGGTTTTACCCAGTGTAGGATCCACAATTGACAGATGTTTTTGCATTTGAAAAATACTATGCCACCTCCTTCTGGTCTCAGTGGTTTCTGGTGAGAAATTTGTTTTTCAAATTGGTGTTCCTTTACAGTTAATGTGTCATTTCTATTTGACAGTTTCAAAATCCTCCCCCTTTCTTTAGTTTTCATAAATTTAATTATGTATCTTGGCATGCATTTCTTTTGAATTTATCCTTTGGTGTTCATTCAGCTTTTTCGATCTGTGGGCTTATGTCTTTTGCCAAATTTAGGATTTCAGCTTATTTCTTTGAGGACCTTTTTAGCTCTTCCCCTCCTCTTTTGCTTCTTGGATGGCAATTATCTGAATATTGGGTCTTTTTTGTCATCTTCACATAGGAGAAGCTCTGTTTATTTATTATTTTTTTTAGTACTTTTCCTATATGTTGTTTAGACTGGATAAATTCTGTTATTAGGTCCTCAGGCTCACTGATTCTTTTCTCTCTCAACTCCATTCTACTATTTATCTTTTCCAGTGAGATACTTTTTTAGTTATTATTTTTCAGTTCTATGATTTCTATTTGCTTCTTTTTTATCATGTCTATTTGCAGAATTTAAAAAATTTTTTCGTTTGTTTCAAGATAATTTATAATTGCCTGTTGAAGCAATTAATGCTTCAAAATTCTTACCAGATAACTTATCTTATTTGGACATCAATTGATTGTCTTTCCTTGTTCAAATTGTAATTCCCCTGACTCTTGTTATGCTGGGTGGTTTTTTATTCTATCTTTATGTTTTGGCTATCGTGTTAGGAGACTCTGGGTTTTATACAAATTTTCAATTTCAGTTCTTAGTTGCTCTGTTTAGCACAAAGGTCTTGGCTTGCTTTTGTGAGTTGTAGCTTCATTGAAAATTTAAATTTCAGAGTTGTTTTGATCTACTTGGTTTATCTAGGTGGCTCACAGGTAAAAAGAATCTGCCTACCAAGCAGGAGACCTGGGTTCTACCCCTGGGTCAGGAAGATCCCCTGGAGAAGGAACTGTATTTCCCAATCCAGTATTCTTGCCTGGGAAGTCCCATGGACAGAGGAGCCTAGTAAGTTACAGTCCATGGGGTCGCAAAGAGTCTTTGTAGCTATATAAGTCTTAAACTTGGGTAGAACTATTTCTTCTACATTCTTCTTCTTTTCCCACATTGTTTTAGTTATTCCAATTCTTTTGCCTTTCTATACAAAATGTAGAATAATTTTTTCTGTATATCTACAAAAATTCTTGCTGGGATTTTGATAGGTCTTACACTAAATTTGTGTATCAATGTGAGGATAAGTACATCTTGGCCGTCCAAGGTTGAGATAGTGTGGAATAGGGGAAAGAGACAGATGAAACTAACGTTATTCCAGAGGAAGAGGAAGGAGCTAGCAAGATAGTGAGTGGAGAAAAAGTAAAATAAAAAGAGAGACAGCAAGTGGGCTGGGAGTGGGAAATGGCATTTTAAAGGTGGAGAAGCTCTAAGATGAAGCTGCTGCTGCTGCATGTGAAATTATTTGAGTTATTATGATGTCAAATCTTCCTCTTTCAAAATTAAGCCTACCATATGCCAAGGGCTTTGTGTGATTCTGTGTCTGTGTGTGTCTAAAACATTAGAGCAGGACTGAGTTTCACATCAGTGTCTCTGAATACAGAGGTGTTAGGTGGCTCCAGTGGTAAAGGGCCTGCTTGCCAGGGGAGGAGACATAAAAGACTCAGGTGCGATCCCTGGGTCTGGAAGATACCCTGGAGGAGGGCATGGCAACCCACTCCAGTATTCTTGCCTGGAGAATTCCATGGACAGAGGAGCCTGGCCGGTTATAGTCCATAGGGTCACAAAGAGTTGAACACTGAAGTGACTTAGCACGCATGCAAGGTACATAGGAACAGGAGTCTAGGTCCCAGGTTAGCGGGTAGGTAGAAGGTATGCCCCTGGGAACCCCAGGGCTTGTCACTTATAAATCCAGTGTGGATGGGAGATACTGAGGGTCTTTTTTTTAAACCTGTTTCTCAAGAGCAGAGGAAGCTAGCTGACCATTTGCTCCCATTCTTCTCTAAAAACAACCAGGACTGGAAATTCCCCACTAGTCTTCTACTAGTGTGAAAAGTAGATGGGGAAAAAGAAGGTGAAATTCAGTCAGATGTGACCAAATGATTTCTATTAGGGACAGAAAGAGCCTTTTGGAGGTGGTAGCAAGCCTGAAAAATCATCCTCAAGTCTGAACACCCTCGCCATTTCTACCCTTCATGGAGGTTGGAAGATATATCAACCCCCTCCATGAGACCAGTCACCTGGCAACCCTCCCCAAGTTCAGGCCAACAAATGCCAAGCTTGCCCCATGGTCTTGAGACATAACCCATATGAATAATTTCATTATTCACATCATAACTCAGGAATAACTCACTACCTCAATGCCCTAGTTAGTGCAGGAGTTGGTTCTAAAAAGCATTACAAATTTCTAATGTATATGTAAATGTATATGCAAATGTATTCTCTTTAGCCAGTCAAGATGATGTCAGGGCCCATAGGTAGGAACAGTGCTGGCTGAGAAAAGAGCAGGCCCAGACAACACTGTCCAGAACTCTCCTTTCTGCTTATCTCTCCCCTCTCCCGTCAACATTCAGGGCAGTTCCGAGCAGGTGACTGGTGGAGGAGCGGCAGAGAGGGGAATGTCCAGAAGCCTGGCCCTGTCCACGGGCACCTGGGCACTCTGATTCCAGGCAGGTGGTCCTGGGAAGATTGACATAATGGGGAGAGAGGTCTGAACTAATCTTTCCTAAGTACAGAAAGGCCCAGAAGTGGAGAAAAACAAGCAGGGAGCCCTAAAGCAGAGGTCACCAGCTTAACTGATACCTCCTGGCTTCTGAGGACATTCGGCAAAGAACACACTCTCCTCTGCATTGCTGAGCAGTGGCTGAGCAAATCAGTGCCACAGGAGGGGCTGCTCCTGCCACCCTTGGTGGCATAGCTCTCTGAAAGACAGAGAAGGCCTAGTCCTCCGGTAGGATCCCCTCAGTCCTCCCTCCTGGCTTCTGTGTAGGTGAGCACCCACCCCTCTTGCCCAGGTAAAAAGTCCTGTCTCCTAGGAAATGCTTCAGTCCTGGGCAAACGGGAACAGGTTTTTGTTGTTGTTGTTGTTGTTGTTGTTTTTACCAGATTTCTGTGAGTGGCTGTGAAGTGCCACTTAAGGGCAGCCTGAACAGTCTGTCTGGGGCCCACAGTTTGGCTGAATACAATATAGAGGACTCCTCAGTGATGAAGAGTATAGAGTGTGATGGAAAGTGCTGCCTTCTAAAGCAGGGATCAGAGCATCCCCACCTGGGACACATTCCTGGGGAGTCTGCACCCAAGCTAACCCAACCTCTTGTCTCCTGGAAAGCGGGCAGATCCTGCCCCCCGCCCCCATCTCTAGGACACCAGGGGCCGGCTCCCACAGCCTCACAGCTTTTCTTTGGGAAGCAGCTACTGCTATTTTCACCTCCCTGCCTGTCCACCTCCAGGCACTGCTCCTCTTGAACTTCCACACTGGGACGTGCTAAGGCTGCCCAGGCAGGAGCACTGGCTAAAGTCTGGCAGCTCAGAATGTCTCTCTGACGTCCTCACAAGGAATATGTCAAGGATTCCAAGAGATCTCACAGACCGGTGAAGGTGTGTGTTCCCCCTCCCTTTAGCCTGTGAGGAATTCACCGCCTAGGCCACTCGACAGTACAAAAACTGTCAAATATCCTCCAGGAGGCTTCATCCCTGGCTCTCTGTGCAGTCTCTTTTGTTGCTAATCTGGGCAGATGCACAGGTATCTTTTCTGCATCAGGACCCAGAGCTAAAAACCAAATCTAATAGTGCCCATGCCCTAGAGGTCTGAACTGGAGAGCCTCCTCCAGCCTCTCACTGTGCTGGGCGCTGGAGGAGGTGGTCTGATTTATCAAGCCTTTCTTATCTTTACATTTATATATTTCTGTGTGCTGTTTTCATTGGTCTGGTATTGTTCACACACAGAAAACTTAACATTCAAAAGAATGTGAGATTGTCCCAGGTAAGAGCTACAAAGGAGATGAGGAGCAGGGCGTGGGACCACATCCTCCGAGGACAGCCACCTTGCTTGGAGGCACGTGGGCCAAGATGCTGTGGGGTGACAGGAGCCTGGTGGGAGAGGGACACTGCACATCCCACAGGCCACCCCTTGCTCTGCCAGGAGAGTGGCTGCCATCTCCAGGCCCTGCTTAGAATGGAGAGCAGAGCCCCACGCACTTCTTTCTGCCTTGCATGCCCCGAGAGTGTGCTCCTGGGTGGGCCAGCTGGAGCACAAGTGCTTTGTTGTGGGCCAGCGCGACCACTAAGGCTGGCCTCAGATAGTCCTGAGCTCCGAGCCCCACCCAGGTTGGATCTGTGGAACAGATTTCCAACGCAGGGGCAGTGGAGGGCTGCAGAGGCCCCTCAGCCTGAGCACTGTTTGTGCAATGTTTGTGTGGCTGCCTTCTTAGAGGAGAGAGGTCATAACCTCCAGAGCTTTTCAGGGGGCCCCAGATCTGGAGAGGGGTGAGGAGTTGGTGCTCTGCGCTTCTGCCGGCAAGACAGAAACAAGCAGAGACCATCCTTACTGGGCACCGTCTGTGTCCCAGGCCCCATTCTCTCTTTTTTCAGAAGAGGAAACTGAGGCTTGGAGTGCTGGGCGCTTTGTTTAGGTTCTCACTGTTGCAAAGTTGGAGTCCTCAGGGAGAGGCGGTTTCTACGGCTTTCTCCTGGAGATGGGGGAGCAGGCTGGGCCCTTGTGCAGCTAGCAGGAGCCTCTCCTGGCTCAGCGCGGACGCCACGTGAGAATGGCTGCCGCGGGCTTGGGGCGCTGCTGCAGAAGCTCCGGGTTGGTGCAGAGCCTTCAGGCATGGCTCCTCCCTCCCCTTCAGTGTGGCGGCAGAGAAGGCGCTAAACGAAGGGCAAGTGGGCCCCTCTGAGGGCTCTGAGATAGCAGGGGGAAGAAGAGCTCCGTGCAGACCCTTCTCTGGCCTTGAAGGGGCTCTGGGGGCTCTGGGGCTGGGGGTGACCCAGGGCTTCCTCGGAGTGGCAGGCTGGGCTCTGCGCCTGGAAGAGCACTGTGAACAGAGAAAGTCAGGGCATGTGTGGGCTAACACTGGGGAAACGGCATGAGGTGTGTCCCGAGGGGCCCAACCCGGAGCGTTAATACAGGGTGGGAGAAGCCGGTGAGGCACGCATGCCTAAGAAAACGACCTGGGGGTCAGGGCTGGCCCACGCTGGCAGTGAGCAGCACTTAGAGAGAGCTGCCTGTGGGGTGGGGCCCATGGCAGGGTGTGGGCGAGCTGAGAGCCAGGAAGTGATCTTTCCTCAGCCCTCACATCAGCCCCACCCTCCCTGGAGTGTCCTGTCCGCTGAAGGGCAGGCTGATGTCTGGCCTGGAGTTGGGGGACCACCAGTCTGTTGCCGGTGTGTGGAAAGGGGGTGCCCTTCTCCGTCCCTCAGGTTTCCCTCAAACGCTCAGCCTCTCAGACTGAGGAGGGGTGAGAGGGGAGGGAGTGAGTGAGGAGGGACGCGAGGGCCCCACGGGGGCCAGGCCTGGAGGGAGACCTGTGTCAGGAGGCTGCCCTTGGTGCCGCCCTTTCCCGGCACTTTCACTGCCTCTTGTCTGTCGGTCCCCTGTCTGTCAGTCAGCAGGCTGAGTCAGAGGTGCTCCGGGGCTGGGGGCCGCCTGCCAAAGGCCTGACTCACAGAGGATGGCTGACTGATTTCCCCACCTCTGCACCTCCCTGTCATGACACGCTGAGGGGTGAGGGCTGGGGGAGCGCTGGGCTTCTCTCTCCCAGGAGGCTCCTCCAGACAGCAAGAGGCACCGGGCTTCCCAGACAGGACCACCCCCTGCCACTGCGACCGCAGATGGCTGGCAAGAGAGGCCCTCCCGCCACGTGGGCTACTCCCCACTCCAGAGCCTGACACAGATCGTGCACGTGCTCAGAACCTGCGTGGTGATGGGATGCGTGACGCCCTCTTCACTGCTGGAGGAAAACGACACTCCACCCATTCAGGATCCTCAATTCCGGACAGAGGGAAACCCTCATTTGTGTGCCATGGGCCAAAAAGACATTTTCCTAACATTAGTCCCATTCATTAGTTCTGTTTCACATTTTATTTAAATGAGATAACTCCCAAGCTAGCATGCTAAGGAGACAAATCGAATGAAGGGTTTGGGCAGGGAGTGAGCCTCTGAGTGTACGTGCTCAGGTGCAGCTCTTCAGAGCAGGCTGCATTCCCGAGGTGGGGACCCGGAGCTCCCGGCTGAGGCCTGGCAGCCACGCTCGTGTACAACCCAGTCCCTGGCACTGGCGGGTGCCACGTCTGCCCTGAGCTGCAGGGAGGGCCAGTCTAGGACCACGGTGCTCGCCATGGAGAAGCCAGGGCTGCAAGGCCACAGGTTCTGTGTGGCGGGTGAGGCTGAGGAGCCAGCATGTCGCAGTGACAGCTGAGGAGTGAAGGTCCAGGTATGCGGCATCCTGCGTGTTAGAGCTGCGTCAGTCAAGACTCTTTCATTTACAAGCAGCAGGAAATAGGACTCATTGATTCCAAGTCTAGCTCAGGCACACCCGGTCTGGGGTTCAGATAGAATCCCTCATCTGAGTATCTGTGTCTGGCTCCATTCTGAGCGAGTAGGGGGCAGGTGGTTGGCCATGAGTTGCCCGGTCCATGCAGCCTTGCTGGAAGAAGAGCTCTCTCGCTGTTGATGCAACAGTGCAAGGAAGGTTCTGGAGGCAGGGACTGAGTCTGTGGTTAGGGTCACATCCTAGCCCCCTTGGGGTGATGGAGGGTGTGGACTGTTAGCCCCACCTGGAATGCCTGAGGAGAGATGGCTGAGGGGGCGGTAGGAAGCCTGTCTCTCCTAGCCTCTCTGGATGCTGGGGCTGTGCACGTGGTCATTTGCAGCTCCGACCCCTTCTAGCTCTGTGCCTGAGTGAGCTCTGACCTGCTGAGAGGCTAATGGAACAGGGAGGTAATAGACCTAAGGGGACATAGTGAGAGACTATAGCAAGACTGCTGTCTCCGTAACAAAGAATTTCAATCCAGTCCTGAGCAGACAGCCTGTCCTGGGGAAACCTTTTCCCCTGTGTCCAGCAAACCTACGTACACTTGCTGGGTCTTCTGAGGAGATGATTGTGGGGAACCTCCAGCTGGGGCGATTGAATTCTTGTCACTCCCCTCACTGTGGGGCAGCAGGGCCAAATGCGGTGATCCCAGAGGATCATCCCCACTGGGGAATGCAGCTCTCTGCCTCATTCGTCTCCTTCTGGAACTCATCCTCAGCACTGGACCCTGCAGGAGGCCAGCTCCCCCTCTGGGTGACCAGGCCACGGCATGTTTCTCACTCCCCACTTCCCTCCCTTGGCCCAGGCACAGACCCCCAGGTCCTGCATAATCATCTCCCAAACACCCCGCCAGTGCCTGATGGAGTAGGCCAGGTGGCTCAGAGCCTCGGTGCTCTGTCACGGGCTCTATCAGCCGCTGGATGGGGTCAAATGCCGCACCTGCCAGAGGCCTGGGATTAGAATATCCTGCAGCTTTCCTGCAGACTGAACACTTGAGGGGGACGCTGGGACGCTGCATCCTGCAGCCATTAAGAGGGCCTCTCGCTTGAGGAGTGGACACAACAGCCCCCTCCATGAAGCTTCACACACCCCCCACCCCATGGCTCTACAAGTTTCCTTTCCCTGCTGGCCTGACGCTGCCCTTGGCCCATGGTCTTCCAGACCTGACTCGCGACTATCCCTTCTCCTTGGCTCTGAACTTCTTAGACCTCTCTGAGCCCCTAGGACACAGCTCCAGGGTTGTTCCCCGCTCAGCGCCCTCCCCAGTGGCTGGTCTCAGTGTCCGTCTGCATTTGTGCTGGGGACTCTGCCCTTGAGTCGGCCTCTGCTTGTAGGGCTCTTGGCCTGCTGTCTGTGCTCCTGTCTTCTCAAGGAGAACACAACCTCTGTATGATCCTGCTCACTAAAGTCACTTGGCCACTCATCTGTGACACCTGTACTCTGTAAATGTTTACCAAGTAGGGACCATGACGTTAAAATGGGTATGAGCTTCACTTGGTCCAAACTTCCCACTTGACAGATAAGGTAACTAAGGACCAGGCAGGAAAAGCAACTTGCCTGTAACCAGCCAGCAGCTGAGGCTGAATAATCTGTGAGATTTGACTGTCCTGGGTCACAGGCCAGTGTCTGAAACTCACCCCAACTGCACACAATTCCCTTCCAATCCTTCTCGATTTTGAGTTTATTACTCTGTTTCCCACTTTGGAGTGTAGCCTTAAGCAAGACAATATTTAGCGTTGCTGACCATTTTGTAAATGGAATCCTTGTTCTACTTGTTTCTTTTGCTCCATGTTATGAATTTTGAGATCCCATAAAATTATGTTGATATGTGGAGTTGTGACTAATTTTTTCACTACTTTATGACATCCTATTATATATGAAAACATACCTCGATCTATCTATCCATTCTACAGTGGATTATCTCCACGTGTTTTTCTGCCTTAAGCAGTGCTACTGTGAATATTCTTGTGGCCCGAGGAACAAACTCCAGAGTTTCTTTAGAGGTAGGTTGTAGGATTCATGAGTGGGAGTGCTCAGCTTCACAAGATGATGCCAAGACTGTTTCCCGAAGTACTTCTTCCTGTGTGGTTGTTCCTTCCTGAGACTGCCCTCATGCTTCCATTGAGACTATAGTTTAACACTATGGTCTGATGAGTTAATTTGATAGAGATTAATGGGGGAGGCATTTGGCTCTTGAATGCCCTGGAATGTGAACTTGTTGGGGCCTGTAATAGCCCCTCAGAGATTCAATATAGGTTCTGGGGAAATTTATACCAAGCAAGAAAGAAGACAATTACTATGACCCTGTGGCTGCCCGAGATGATAAAAAGGATGGCTGGGGAGCTTGCTGGCTCTAATGTCTGGGAGCTGGGAGAGGTCCTTGCTACCACTAACATTCCAATATAGCCGTACAGAAAGCCCTTCTGTGTAGTGAGGAAACACCTGGCACCAGGCTCACCAAGCCATAGAATCTTCTGTATTCATCAGTAATAAATAGACCTCTTGACTGGAAAAGTAAAGCCACAGGATGGCTCAGCCTTTCTCTTCTCCTTTCTCGAGGATGAAAGAGTTGAACAGAGACCCACATGCTTTCTAGCACCACCTACTCAAGCCCCAATATTGGAAAAGTAACATTTATTGAAATGACCAATCAGTTCAAAAGTTATCTATGGCTGCTTAACAAATTATCCTAAAACTTAGTGGTGTAAAACAATAATAAATAAGTATAATCTCTGAAATTTCTGTGGGTTAGCAGTTTGGGAGACCCTTGGAGGGGTGATTCTGACCTGGGGACTATCATAAAGGTGGTCCTCCAACATGTTGATCGGCTGCTATTATCAGAAGACTTGGTGGATTGGGATGATCTTCTTCCAAGGTATCTCATTCACACAGCTAACAAATTGGCACTGGCTGCTGTTGGCAGGACCTCTTATTTCCTTTTCAGGTGGACATCTCCCCAGGGTTGCTTGAGCATCCTCATGATACGATGGTGGGATTCCTTCAGAGGGAGAGATCCCAGAGGACCAGGAGGAGATCACAATGCCTTTATAACCTAGCCTCAAAAGTCAGACACAATAATGTCTGCATTGTGCTGAGACATCATTGGTTTCACAGGTTGCCCTGGTTCACTATGTGGGAGGAATCACAGAAGGGCAGGAATAGCAGTAGGGAGATATCTCTTTGGGAGATATTTTGGAGGCTGGTTAGAAAGAGGAGGGCTTCCCTTATGGTTCAGCTGGTAAAGAATCCACTTGCAATTCAAGAGACCTGAGTTCAGTCCCTGAGTCAGGAAGATCCCCTGGAGAAGGAAATGACAAGCCACTCCAGTATTCTTGCCTAGGAAATCCCGCGGACAGAGGAGCCTAACACGTTACAGTCCATGGGGTTGCTATTATTGTAGCTATTGATTGCTTGGTTGGAAAAGAATCTGCCTGCAATGCAGGAGACCCCAGTTCATTTCCTGGGTCAGGAAGATCCACTGGAGAAGGGCTAGGTTACCCACTCCAGTATTCTTCGGCTTCCCTTGTGGCTCAGCTAGTAACGAATCCACCTGCAATGTGAGAGACTTGGTTCAGTCCCTGGGTTGGGACGATCCCCTGGAGAAGGGAAAGGCTACCCACTCCAGTATTCTGGCCTGGAGAATTCCACGGACTGTATAGTCCACAGGGTCACAAAGAGTCAGACACGACTGAGCGACTTTCACTTTCACTTAGAAAAAAGGAAACCGAACAAATATTCTCCTGTGGAGCAGAGCTACTGCAAGAAACAAGAGAAAATAAAATGGAATGAAATAAAATACTATATCTGTCTTTATAGTTTTTACAAATTTCATTGCACCTGTGAGAAAAGAATAACTACAATTACAAAAATTTGTTTTGTATGAGAATTGCTATTATAAAATTATAAAAGTATGAGAAGTGGATAGCATAGTAACAAATACTATTAGAAAGCTAGCTTGAAATTTTCTATTAAATACCAGAGGAGAAGGCTAAAGGGATGAAGGGATGGAGCATTTATATAATTGGGAGATGAAGGGACCAAAGAAGAAGGAGAAAAAGAAGATTCATTCCTTTATCCATTTGTCATGCATCTAACGTATATTTATTGAGTCTATCATGAGTCAACAACTAGAGGAGACTTTTTATGCTCATTTAAAATTTCTAGTCAAGAGAGAAAGACAAATACTGTATAATCTCACTTAGATGAGAAATTAAAACAAAAAAACAACAGCAAGCCAAATTCATAGAAGATGATCTGGTTACCAGAGGTGGGGCTGGTGAATGAGGGGGCTGGAAGGAGCATCAAAGGTACAAATTTTCTGTTATAAGAAAAATCTCTGGAGGTGCACCGTAGAACATGATGACTATAGTTAACACTGCTGTATGGTATGTTTGAAAACTGCAAAGAGAGTAGATGTTAAACATTCTCATCACAAGGAAAAACATTTTCTCTTTCTCTCTTTTTCTGGATGTTCACTAAACTTACTGTGGTAATTATCATACAATATGCGCTAATCAGGCCATTATAATGTACATTGTAAACTTTTCAAGTGCTGTATGCTGCTAGTGTTAGTGGCTCAGTCATGTCCTACTCTTTTTGCAGCTCCATGGACTGTGGCCTGCCCTGTCACAGGATCTATCAGGCAAGAATACGGAAGTGGTTTGCCTTTTCCTTCTCCAGGGCATCTTCCCAACCCAATGATCAAACCTGGGTCTCCTGCACTGAGGGCACAGTTTTTACCATTTGAACCACCAGGGAAGACAATATATGTAAATCAGGTCATTATAATGTATGTTTTAAACTTACAGAGTGCTGTATGTTAACTATACCTCAATAAAGTTGAACAGAAAAAAAATTTTTAAAGTCCTAGATATGTTCTGTAATTTACTATTTCTATAATCAAAGAATTAAAAGAAAACTTCTTCTCTGACATGGAGGATGTAAGCCATCAGATTTAATGGCTGAAATTAATGTAAAGGGACCCATGCGTATTTGTGTCTTTATAAAATCTCAAGTTTCAAAGATAATGGAAAAATGTTTTCATGTTTTTAGGAAAAACAGTTTACTCACATAGAAAAGAATGGACTTGTACAAGACTTTATTAGGTAACTCTCAATTCTAGAAGACAATGAAGCAATATCTGCTGAATTTTTAGAAGCAACAAATGTGAAGAATTCTCTAAGTAGCTATGATGTCATTCATACATGGGTCAAGAGAAAGACATTCTTAGACATGTAAGGACTCACATTATCTGCCTGAAAAATAATGCCCTCAAAGGTCCACCGATCAACCAAGAAATGAGTCAAAAAAAAAGAACCCAGGAATGGAAGAGGTGGTACAAAAGAAACAACCATGAGTAATTAAGCTGGTAACGAATAATTAGTGTCTAAATCATTGTTTGGAACATGGTTATGAAACCAAATGCAAACATCAGAAATAATCTTTAAGGGAATTATTCTGACAAAAATTTAAGATGAGGGAAAAGTAAAGAAGGAAGTGCCCACAATTTCTCATCCAATTTGAATGCAATTGTAGATATTGTTTAATTCTTGAAATTGGTAGAATTTTTTAAAAAACATTTTGTCTTATTCTATAAGAATACACAGAAGAACTGTACAAAAAAGATCTTCATGACCCAGATAATCACGATGGTGTGATCACTCACCTAGAGCCACACATCTTGGAGTGTGAAGTCAAATGGGCCTTAGGAAGCATCACTATGAACAAAGCTAGTGGAGGTGATAGAATTCCAGTTGAGCTATTTCAGATCCTAAAAGGTGATGCTGTGAAGTGCTGCACTCAATATGCCAGCAAATCTGGAAAACTCAGCAGTGGCCACAGGACTGGAAAAGGTCAATTTTCATTCCAATCCCAAAGAAAGGTAATGCCAAAGAATGCTCAGACTACCACACAATTGCATTCATCACACACGCTAGTAAAGTAATGCTCAAAATTCTCCAAGCCAGGCTTCAGCAATACATGAACCATGAACTTTCAGATGTTCAAGCTGGTTTTAGAAAAGGCAGAGGAACCAGAAATCAGATTGCTAACATCTGCTGGGCCATCGAAAAAGCAAAAGAGTTCCAGAAAAACATCTATTTCTGATTTATCGACTATGCCAAAGCCTTTGACAGTGTGGACCACAATACACTGTGGAAAATTCTGAAAGAGATGGGAATACCAGACCACCTGACCTGCCTTTTGAGAAACCTGTATGCATGTCAGGAAGCAACAGTTAGAACTGGACATGGAACAACAGACTGGTTCCAAGTAGGAAAAGCAGTACGTCAAGGCTGTATATTGTCACCCTGCTTATTTAACTTCTATGCAGAGTACATCGTGAGAAACACTGGGCTGGATGAGCACAGGCTGGAATCAAGACTGATGGGAGAAACATCAGTAACCTCAGATATGCAGATGACACCATCCTTATGGCAGAAAGCAAAGAAGAACTAAAGAGCTTCTTGATGAAAGTGAAAGAGGAGAGTGAAAAAGTTGGCTTAAAGCTCAACATTCAGAAAACGAAGATCATGGCATCCAGTCCCATTGGGGGGGGGGTCTCCAAAATCACTGCAGATGGTGACTGCAGCCATGAAATTAAAAGACACTTACTCCTTGGAAGGAAAGTTATGACCAACCTAGACAGCATATTAAAAAGCTGACATTACTTTGTCAACAAAGGTCCATCTAGTCAAGGCTATGGTTTTTTCCAGTGGTCATGTATGGATGAGAGAGATGGACTTTAAAGAAAGCTGAGCACAGAAGAACTGATGCCTTTGAACTGTGGTGTTGGAGAAGACTCTTGAAAGTCCCTTGGACTGCAAGGAGATGCAACAAACCCATCCTAAAGGAGATCAGTACTGAATGCTCATTGCAAAGACATGCTGAAGCTGAAACTCCAATATTTTGTCCACTTGACGTGAAGAACTGACTCGTTTGAAAAGACCCTGATGTTGGGAAAGATTGAAGGCAGGAGGAAAAGGAGTCGACAGAGGATGAAATGATTGGATGGCATCAATGACTCAATGGACATGAGTTTGGGTAGACTCTGGCAGTTGGTGATGGACAGGGAGGCCTGGCATGCTGTGGTTCATGGGGTCACAAAGAATTGGACACGACTGAGGAACTGAACTGAACTGATACGTATATAACTTTCAAATTATTACAGAAAAGCAAGCCAAGAAAAACTGATCAACTAACAAAAATTCAGAAAAAGAAATGGCAAAGGAAAAAAAGCAAGTAAAAAATAATGTTACAAAAATAATACCAAACAGAAACGTTTCATTCAAGTATGAGAGTATGAATTCTACTATTAATAGTTGAAAACTTTTAAGCTGTATTGAAAATTAAGGTATTTTGTTCATCAGAAACATAGGATGTTATGCAAAAGTGAAAAACAAATATAAAAGTATTATACTCAGGAAATGCAAACAGAAACAGCAGAAGCAGTGATATTGAAAATGCATGGGGTAAAATTCAAGAGAACGTGCCGATAAGGAAATGTTAATAGTAACCAGAGTGGGTTTCCCCCTGGTTCAGTGGTAAGAATTTGCCGCCAGTGCAGGACATATGGGTTTGATCCCTGATCCTGGAAGATTTACATGCCATGGAGCCACAGAGCTCCTGCTCCACAGCTACTGAGCCTGAGCTCTGGAGCCCAGGAGCCGCAAGCGAAGCCCGCGCACCTGCAGCCTGTGCGCCGCAGCAGCAGCAGCCGGCTCAATGGGAAGCCCACACCCCACAGCTAGAGAGCAGCCCCCATTTGCCACAACTAGGGAAAGCACGTGCAGCAACGAAGGCCCATCACAGCCAAAAGTAAATAAATAAATATTACCCCAAACATGATGATCAAAGTGTCAATCTACGTTAAAGATTCATGATAAACTTTCATGAGCCAAATAACACCTCATGAAAAAAAGCAGAAGACAAAAGCTCTTACAAACAAAAGAAGAAATTCACAAACCCATCATATTAGTGGGGATTTAAACAATATGGTCTTTGTATTTGATAGAGTGAGGAAACTCTTAGAGCTATAGATATATTGAATACTATGAATATAACAGTAAAGGGGGTGGGGTAATTGGAGACTCCTGAGGTTTCATTTGAATAAGGAAGAATCACCTTTTAAGGTTCCACTGCTCCCTGTAGCGTTCGTTGGGTGAGAAAGGAACACCAATACTTCATCCTCAACCTAGCCCAAGACTTTGTTCTGGGATTAAATCATACTCTCACCTTACTGCCTTTACTCCAGCTTTCCCTTAGTTTGGAAAAACCTGACCTCTGCCTGAACTGTATTTACTTGACTCATCCTCATTGCATTTTCTTGAAACCTCAAAAGCCACCTCCTCAAAGAGGCCTTCTACTTCTCTTCATGATAGGATTTTCCCTGCTGGCTCTAGGCCATCGCTATCTCTTATCCTGCTTTCTTTATTTTCTGCACATAAAATTATCACTATTTGACATCATATTATTTATAAACATTTGGTTTGTTCACCTTTATATCCCCAGTACTAGAACTCTGTTTAGCATACAATATCACTGGCTCAATCATATTATTTGTAAATGAATGAAGTTACAAGCGTAAAAAATTTTAAACTTCTTCAAGTTCTTTGTGTTGCTATAATCAATGGTTCTTGACTAAAAGTGATTCTGCACCTTCCCCCCTTCTCAGAACATTTGGTAACTTCTAGGGAAATTTTTGGTTGTCATAACCTTGTAAGGATATTTCTACCTGCCAGCAGCTAGTAGGTAAAAACTGGGGATGTTGCTAATATCCTACACTCCCACCACAAAGGAAACTCAGCTTGTTGTCTAATCGCTAAGTCAGCCATAGAGCCATTATCGCCTTTCTTAGGGAAGATACCTTTTTAGGATTTAACAAATTATGAAAATGTAATAAGATTAAGAAAGGAATGGCAAACCACTTCAGTATTCTTGCCTTGAGAGCCCCATGAAGAGTATGAAAAGTCAAAAAGATATGACACTGAAAGATGAACTCCCCAGGTCGGTAGATGCCTATTATGCTCCTGGAGAAAAGTGGAGAACTAACTCCAGAAAGAATGAAGAGATGGAGCCAAAGTAAAAAACGATGCCCAGTTGTGGATGTGACATGATGGAAGTAAAGTCCAGTGCTGTAACAATATTGTGTAGGAAACTGGAATGTTAGGTCCATCAATCAAGGTAAACTGGATGTGGTCAACCAGGAAATAGCAAGAGTGAACATAGACATTTTAGGAATCAGTGAACTAAAATGGACCGGAACGGGAGAATTTAATTCAGATGACTATTATGTCTACAACTGTGGGCATGAATCCTTTAAAAGAAACGGAGTAGACCTCATAGTCAACAAGAGTCCGAAATTCAGTACTTGGATGCAATCTCAAAAAGACAGAATGATCTCTGTTTGTTTCCAAGGTAAACCATTCAGTCTCACAGTAATCCAAGTCTATGCCCCAACCACTAAAGCTGAAGAAGCTGAAGCTGAATGCTTCTATGATGACCTACAAGACCTTCTAGGACTAACACCCAAAAAAGATGTCATTTTCATCAGAGGGGACTGGAATGCAAAAGTAGGAAGTCAAGAAACACCTGGAATAACAGGCAAGTTTGGCCTTGGAGTACAAAATGAAGCAGGGCAAAGGCTAAGAGAGTTTTGCCAAGAGAATGCACTGGTTATAGCAAACACCCTCTTCCAACAACACCAGAGAAGACTCTATACATGGACATCACCAGATGATCAATAC
>SJYC01139413.1:0-33416 GCA_006408675.1 Madoqua kirkii
ATGCTTTTGAACTATGGTGTTGGAGAAGACTCTTGAGAGTCCTTGGACTGCAAGGAGATAAAACTAGTCAATCCAGAGGAAATCAGTTGTAAATATTCATTGGAAGGACTGATGCTGAAGCTGCAGCTCCAATACTATGGCCATCTGACAACAAATAGCTAACTCATTGGAAAATACCCTGATGCTAGGGAAGATGGAAGGCAGGAAGAGAAGGGGACGACAGAGGATGAAATGGTTGGACAGCATCACTGACTTGATGGAATTGAGTCTGAGCAAGCTCCAAGAGCAGGTGATGGACAGAGAAGCCTGGCGTGCTGCAGTACATGAGATCACAGAGTCGGACATGACTGAGTGAGTGAACTGAACCGCTGCTGCTGCTGCTAAGTCATGTCAGTCACGTCCGACTCTGTGCGACCCCAGAGACAGCAGCCCACCTGGCTCCCCTGTCCACCAGATTCTCCGGGCAAGAACACTGGAATGGGTTGCCATTTTTCCTTTACCAGACCTGAACTGAATAAGATTAAAAATCAGTTTTAAGTGGTTGCAAGAGATTAGGAGGTGGAAAGGGATGAATAGGCTGAATGCAGGGAACTTTTAGGGAACAAAACTACTTTATAATAGTTGTGAATATTAGTCATTATACTTCTGCCAAAACTGTACAAGAAGAGTGAACCCCACATGGACCTTGGGTGATTATAATGTGTCAGCATAGATTCAACGTTTGTGTGGGATGTTGATAATGACAAGCTGTGCATGTGTGAGGGCAGGAGGTATATGAGAAAATACTGTGCTTTCTACCCAGTTTTTCTGTGAATGTAAAACTGCTCTAAAAATATAAAGCCTATAAAAAAAAAAGTTTCACCAAAACACATTGATATTCTAGCTCTTGATGCTCAAATCATGGTCTTCAGATCAGATATGTTACATCACCTGGGAGTGAGCTTGTTAGAAATGCAGACTCTGGACCCCAGGCTTACTATTTAATGGCGTCCTGGGCCCATCACAAGCACACGAGTTTGAGAGCACAGGGCCAGGACACTGTTCTCATTCTTGGCTGTTCATTGGAACCACCTGGAGAGTTTTAAAAAACCTCAATGGCCAGGCCACATCCCAAGCCAATTAAATGAAAATCTGGAGGCTGGGGTTTGGTATTACTCTTTTTACAAACACTTCGGGTGATTTCAGTGTGGACCCAAGTAGTGTAGCATTGCATGGATCATATGCAGAAGTGACTAAAGACAGTTAAAAAATTGGTTTTGTGACCTGGGCCCTTTATAAAAACCACTGGTGAGGGCCAGGTGGTGAGGGTTGGAGGGGATTTGAGAGGGAGGGTCTCCTTGGAGAATGTGGGCATGCGTGAGCCTCCGGCTCCCCTCACCTCTGGGCCTGGGAGACTTGGCTGTGCAGCCTGGGTGCAGGCATGCAGTGGCCTGGTGTCTGACTTCTGCCTGAGAAGAGGCAGAGGGAGGCTGGCCACAAGGAGACTGAGCTTGCTTCCACCCAGGGCTGATCTAGGGGCGCCATTTCTCATGAAATCAGAGTGAGCCTCGGGGTGAGAACTCACCAACGGGCTTAGGGGAAAATTTCTCCCATGGCCTCATCCCATTTTCACTGTGACTGGAAAGGCTGTGGGAGAAAAATGCGTCTCCCCTTCAAAGCAAGTGCAGCAGGGGATTCCCATGGAGGTGCAGGCTCCGAAAGTCACCTTTAAACCACAGTGTAAAGCATTCTTGCAACAGTACCTGTCAGGTGGGTACTCTGCTCTCGCTCGTATCCTTACTCCTCCTCCCTCTCCTTCCTCTCAAGACCCTGAGTACCGGAGGGGCAGATGCCACAGCTACTGGCCAAGGAGGTGGAGGAGCACCAGGTGATGAGAGAGAGAACAAGTCGTATGCCTGACGCCCACCCCCAGTTGCCCCCTTTGCTCAGCACCCGCTTCCTGCATGGGAGTGAAAATAAAAATCAGGTTTGAGGATTTTATTCTCAGTCGGGGGCCTGGACACTTCCAACAGAGTCAGTATTTGGAACTTCAAGTGATTTTTATTATTTGAAAGTGAGATACAGAAAAAAAAAATAATGCTCCAATGTTTAACCCAAGGCTTTGGGATTAAATAACATTGTCACTGTATAGATCGTGAAGGGCTGATGCTGAGAGACGGGAGTAATGGAAACTACTGAATTCACTGTGTAATTCCAGCCCAGTGGGCGGGCTACAGAAAGGCTTCTCTGGAAGGGGTGGGGAATTTCACCAAAGAGGGCTATATCCTTCGTGTAATCGAGTGTAACAGAGCACAGAAGGAGGGGTCTTGGGGTGAGGGTCTGAGACAGAGGGCTGGGAGAAGAGACTCAAGTGCAAGGCAAGGGCACAGGCTGGTTCCTAAGACACAGACCAGGGGCCCTATGTGGGGCGTGCCCCAGTGTGCGGTCTGAGAGTCCCGCAGGCCACGCGTGCATGTTTGGATGTCGAGAACTGCGTCCCTGCACTTTGGCTTTTTCTAAGCAAGACAACGCAGCTGAACCAAGGATAGTAAGGTTCTCTCTTTCTTTGAGTTCCCTGGAACTTTGGACTTCCCTGGCAGTTCAGATGGTAAAGCGTCTGCCTACAGTGCGAGAGACCCGAGTTCGATCCCTGGATCAGGAAGATCCTCTGGAGAAGGAACTGGCACCCCACTCCAGTACTCTTGCCTGGAAAATCCCGTAGACGGAGGAGCCCGGTAGGCTACAGTCCATGGGGTCACAAAGAGTTGGACACGACTGAGTGACTTCACTTTCACTCACTTTCTTTGAGTTTGTGTCAGGATTAAATGAACCCCCCACTACCCACTGTCACACTTGGGGGAGAGAGGCCAGTGAGGAGCAGACCTGTTCTCAGCAAGTCTGGCTGCTTCCTTGAGGGTCCACTCGGCCTCTCTGCCTTTCCCTGTTCAATAAGCAAGCAAAAGCGGGCCCCCAAGCCGTGAAACAATGCTCTTTCAGGGGCTCCTGCGGCCCCACCCGCTGTCTGCCCCGGGCATCTCTAGGAAGAACTTCCAGGGCCCCTGGAAGTTGGGAAGGCTTTGGACAGCTTGGGGTGGATTTCTCAGCTCCTCCTGTGCCTTTGCCATCCACAGCCTCCCACCCTTGGTCTCTTTCTAGTGTTAAAAAAGCTGGTTTGACTGTTCCGGTGGGGGGCTTGAAAGTCATGTTTTCTCCATCCTTCAAGCTTGCTCAAGGGTCATCTGAGAGACTCCTACAAGCAGGAATATACACTCTCTTCAAACTGTTGAGAACAGTTTCAAACATTATTTTTATTCCAGGTCACAAACACGTTATCAATAACCTCTAAAATGTACAAACTGTATAGGTCACATTCTCTGACTAGAATTTAAGAAAACTAGAAATTAAAACTCGTACGATAAACAATCAACAAAATTACTGAACCACTTGGGAAATGAAATATCACTTTTCTAAGTCACTCTTGGTTGGGTCTAGGCGGAAATACAGACAGACATCCCTAACAAGAAGTATGGCACCAGTGACCATGATGACAACACAGAGAAATAAGTGAGCCAAACATTGATTTCCAAGAGGTGAAAGCAGATTACCACCACCACAACCCAAGGAAACAGGACAGTGAAGCTAATAACAAAAGCCCCAGAAATTAGTGAATTAGAAAATGGGAAACATAAGTTGATAAATGCATTCCGAATCTGGCTTTCTAAAAAGACCAATGACTTAGAGAAACCATTGGCAAGGCTATCAAGAAAAGGAAAATGTGATTGGTAGAAATGAGAAATGGTATGCCATTAAAGAAAAATGTGGAGGAGTAGGTTTTACAACTTTATATTAATAAGCTTGAAAATCTCAATGAAGAGGATAGTTTTCTGGGAAAATAAAAGTTACTGCATTTGACTGAAGAAGTGATAGAAAAGATGCAAGGATGAAAAATCCTAGAAGAAGCTGAGAAAGTTGTCCAAAAATGTGTTACCCAGACCATTTCTTTTACCAGAAGTGAATCAACAAACTGATCATCTCCACGCTGTTTAAACAGGGTTAGCATGTGGGAAAAGAGGGGCAGCCCAAGTCATTTTAGTAAGCCAGCATTGCACACCGCTGCCCATCCCCCAACAAAAGCGAACCTGTCAGAGGAAGGAAAGAACTGCGGCCGAGCTTCACAGTATAGACACAAAATAACAGAAAACTGAATGCAACCAAATGTGTAAACTAACAATGCACTATTGTACAAGCAGGACCAATGTCAGCAAAACAAATGTTACTGTATCGCTGGTCCTGTTCGTGATGCCAAGTCGCTAAACTCAGGGTAGGCAAGGCGCAAGCGGGAAGCTGGAAGCAAATTCAAGGAACCGCAGAACTGCAGACGTTTGTTCTCTCCTGGCTGGCACAGCAGCTGTAGCAGCAGGCACGCTGTATTCTCCCCTCTTGTGCTTGACCCAATGCACACAGCCGTGGTGCAGCATTAATGCCACCACGTTTTAGGTGGAGCTCACACACCAGTACCACACAACCCCTGACAAAGGGAGGCCCTCGTGATGTGCATGCACGGTGCTGTAACAGCGCTCAGCTGTTACATAGTCTTACCTACAAAATGTGGGGCAAGAGCAAGAGGCCGTGGGGTGAGAGAGCCTGGCCACCCATTCTTGGCTAATTTGCTTTTCCCTGCAGCTGAACAGTATCAGGAAATCTCTTAATGTGATCAATTATGTCTGTAGATCAAGGAGAACAACCACATTATCACTGTCTTATAAGCTTAGGTTTTGAAACAGAATGTCTGAGTACAAATTCTGTCTTTTTTCAATTCCTAACTGTGACTCTTGTACACTTTCCCTATCTTCAAGTTTGGAAAATATTGTCTGAAGTCAAGGTCATATACAGATTAAATTAAATAATGAATATAACTCTTGGCACAGTGCTGAATGCATAAGCAGAGCTTAGGGGTGAAGTCACTCAGTCATGTCTGACTCTTTGTGACCCCGTGGACTATAACCTACTAGGCTTCTCCGTCCATGGGATTCTCCAGGCAAGAATACTGGAGTGGATTGCCATTTCCTTCTCCAGGGGATCTTCCCAACCCAGGGATCAAACTCGGGTCTCCCACATTGGAGGCAGACGCTTTAAGCTCTGAGCCACCAGGAAAGCCCCTAAGATAGGTGATGCCAGTGTGCCATCTGCTCAGTCATGTCTGACTCTTCGTGACCCCATGGACTGTAGCCCACCAGGCTCTTCTGTCTGAAGAATTTCCCAGGCAAGAATACTGAAGTGGGTTGCCTTTCCCTTCTCCAGGGGATCTTCAGGGCCCAGGGATCAAACCCACGTGTCTTGTGTCTCTTGCACTGCAGGCGGATTCTTTACCCACTGAGCTGGCAGGGTAAGTCACAAAATATAGAATTAGAGATGTAAAAACCAATACCTTTTTAATGATAATGAGCAAGCTGTTAGGAACATATCATGGAACTATATCACATTTACAGCAGCAACAAAATTCATGGGAATTAACTCAACAAGAAATGGACAAGATTTACGCAAAGAAAATAGAAAGACCTTTAGAAAGAAATTTAGGATGAAACTTAAAAGGAGATACAAACTCTTTTCTAAGAAGAATCAACAATGTAAGCTTTCAGCTGTTTCAAAGAATCTATAAATGAACAAATTCCAATCAAAATCTCAGTGAGGTTTTTTTTCATGCTCATCATGTCTGACTCTTCGTGACCCCATGGACTGTAGCCCACCAGGCTCTTCTGTCTGAAGAATTTCCCAGGCAAGAATACTGAAGTGGGTTGCCTTTCCCTTCTCCAGGGGATCTTCAGGGCCCAGGGATCAAACCCACGTGTCTTGTGTCTCTTGCACTGCAGGCGGATTCTTTACCCACTGAGCTGGCAGGGTAAGTCACAAAATATAGAATTAGAGATGTAAAAACCAATACCTTTTTAATGATAATGAGCAAGCTGTTAGGAACATATCATGGAACTATATCACATTTACAGCAGCAACAAAATTCATGGGAATTAACTCAACAAGAAATGGACAAGATTTACGCAAAGAAAATAGAAAGACCTTTAGAAAGAAATTTAGGATGAAACTTAAAAGGAGATACAAACTCTTTTCTAAGAAGAATCAACAATGTAAGCTTTCAGCTGTTTCAAAGAATCTATAAATGAACAAATTCCAATCAAAATCTCAGTGAGGTTTTTTTTCCCCCTTAGGGAAATCTTGACAAAATTATTGTAAATTTGTCTGGAAGACTAAAAGCGTGAAGAGGAAAATGGTGCGGGAGAGCAAGGTGGATAGACTGGCCCTACCAGGTATTAAATATAATTAAAGACTCCAACAATTAAAACCGATTCACTGGTATATAAAAACAGACAGGATTCATGGGACAGACTAGGAAGGGAGGAGCAAATCCAAATGTGCACGAAAATTTATTATTTCATAGACCAGTCAATAAGCAAATCTCAGCTTCTACTTATGTATGTTTTTATTTTTGATCTTTTGTTTTGAAAAAATTTCAAGATTTTTTTAAAGGTGCAAGAAAAGTACAATAAATTCCATTATCCTTCATGATGATTCACCTATTGTTAATATTTTACAATTGTTTATAACTTTGAGCTAATAAACTTATAAATCTTATGAATTCAAATCCCAGCCTTTTCTTACTTCCTGACTGTTCCATGTGCACACGCACACACACACACACACACACACACACACACAAAGGAACACTTTTTTTTTCTGTAACAGTTGAAAGTAATTTTCAGACTACATGTACCCTTTATCCTAGAGTGAAATTCTCCAAAGAACAAGGATATTCTTTTATGTAACCATAACACAATGATCAAATTCAGAATATTTAACATTAAGACAATACTCCAAGGTGGCTCAATGGTAAAGAATCTGCCTGCCAAGCAAGAGACATGGGTTTGGTCCTTGTGTCAGGAAGATCCCCTGGAGAAGGTAACAACAACCCACTTCAGTATTCTTGCCTAGGAAATTCTATGGACAGAGGAGCCAGTCCATGGGGTCTCAAGGTGTCAATACAACTTAGCAACTAAACAATAATAATAACAAAATGTTTAGTGTGTATTCAAATTTTGCTGTTTGCCATTAATATCCATTTTAGACACCCCCTTCCCCCTTCCAGGACTGGAATCTGGGGTCATTCATTATATTTAGTTGTCACATCCTTAGTTTCCTTTGATCTGGAGTAATTCCTCAGCCTTTCTTTGTCTTTCATGCTGCTGCCATTTTTTGAAATATGCAGAGCAGCAGTTTTGAGGAGTCTCTCTCCATATGTGTATACCCGGCACGTCTTCATAACTAGAGTCAAGTTGTGCATTTGTGTGGGGTACTGCACAGGTATGTTGTGTCCTTCCCGATGCTGCACTCTGGGAGGCACATGATGTAGGTTTTTCCATTATTGGTGCTGTCAACTTTGATTGATCACTTGGTGAAGTAGTGGTTAATGGATTTCTCCACTGTGCAGTTATTTTATCTTCTTTTGTGAGAAATACAAAATCTGTGACATAATACTTGGAAGCTATTTAAATATTTGTTACTCACTTTGGCTAAATTAGTTGCTGCTAGGATTGCTGTAAGGAGGTGATTTTCCAATTCTGTTATTCTTTCGTATTTTTTAGTTGGCCCTTATTGTACTGAAGAGCTTTCTCTCCCTGTTTTCCTCCTTCCCTCTCTTCTCTCTTCCTTCTTTCTTTCTCCTCTGTCAGTGTGGACTCGTCGTTTCTCATGTTATTCAGTGGGCCGTCATCCATTTCCATCATAATTCATTTTGATGCTGAAATTGTCCCCTGTTTGGCAGCAGGTCTTCTGCCCTTGGGACCCGTTCCCATCATTTTTAAAGCTCTCCTTTGCTTTCTGGCACAACAAGATGTTCCAGACTTATTTTATACTTTGTCCCAGACTTGGAGTCAGCCATTTCTCTAAGGAACTTTGGTTCTTTTTACTGGGAAGTGGTATTGAGAAATAAAGATCAGGGCATAAAAGTAAATATAAAAGTTAAATCATGAAAGAACCAGAGATGAAGGGTTATATAACCTTTGGGTGAGAAAGAACTTTTAAATATACTTCAAAGCCAAAACTCATAGATTTAACTATATATAAATTTAGGGCCTTCTCTAGGAAGTCTTCATAAACAAACATTAAAAGGTCCAAGCTCATTCCTTGGATTTCTTCTCTTCTCTCTCCATACTCCTTTCCTTGATGATTTCCTGTGACGTTATGGCTTTAAGGATTAGTATATTCTGATACTTAACAAATTTGCATCTCTAGCCTGGATCTTGCTCCTGGATCTCACCCTTGTGTGCTCAACTGCACATTCAGGATCTTCACTTAGATGTCCACTATGAATCGCAAACGTCTCTACCCCACCCTCGCTTACTCAAATCACATCGCCCCTCCATCAGAATCCCCATTGCCCCTTGGCTCTCAGACCACTTGGAAGAGAAATCCAAGTCCTTATAATGGCCTCCAAGCCTCCGTGTCACTAGTTCTTAACTATGGCTACACATTAGAATCATCTGGAAATTTTAAAAGAAGTGGAGATGCTTGGAATAGGGCCAGTTAAACGAGAGTCTCTGAGAGTGAGTCATCGGCACTGGGGGTGTAGGAAAGCCCTTTGGGGTCTAATGAGCAGGTGGAGTGGAGAAGCCCTGCCCTTCACCATCTGCGGTTGCTTCTCTGGCTTCATCTCCTACAACTTCTTTGTCACTTGCTTACTCCATTCCAACTGAACTGGCTTTTCACTGTTCTTGAGCACACCAGGCATGCTCCTGCCTCAAGGCCTTTGCACCGGCTATTTCCTCCTGCTTGGAACCTATTCCCTCAGACACCGGAGTGGTTTGGCTGCCTCATTTACTTCAAGTCTTGCCCTGACTTGAAGACATGCCCTTTCTCAGTGAGGCCTCCCTGGTTTACAGTTGCAGTCCGTCTCCCTGCCAGTACACTTTGTCCCTCCTCCTTGCTTTATGTTTTTCTTTTTCTCTAGCACCTCAATAATTTGACAGTTTATATATGTACGTTTTTATGTACTCATTGTATGTCTCATTCCTCTAGAGAAGAGGTTAGCAAACTGCAGCACATGGGTCAAATTCAGCTGCAGCCTGTGTTTCTATGGGTCAGCTCGGGAAGCTAAGAAGACCTAGTCAGTGCGCTTCCTGCACCCATTTTCCCCTTAGCCTCCAGGGACTGCCTCCCTTGTCCCACCTCCCAGGCCCCCAAGATCCTCTGGTTGACATCTCTGTGCTCTTGGCAACAACCAGGCGCTGACTGGTGGAAGGAATATCAGTCTGGGAGACAGTGACTCAGCCAGCACCGCCGCTCCCCCACTCCCCGACCCTCCACCAACTGCTGCTCTGGTTGAGATGGCAGATTTTCTTGGAAAAACAAACTGTTTTGAGGTTTGGTTGTCACTGGAGCAGAGGGTGAAACGCTTCACTGCAGCTGTACCCACTTTTGTCTGTCATCCCCTCCTTGAGACGGTCACTCTTCTTCCCAAGAATGTCTGCAGTGGATGTCCCTCAGCGCCAATTGGGCCCATCACCCTGGCAACTGGGGTGGGGTGGGGAGGAGAGGGAACTTTATCATTATATAAGTACCTAACTCAAACTTGTCTACTGACCTAAGTCACTTCAGTCGTGTCCAACTCTGTGTGACCCCATAGACGGCAGCCCACCAGGCTCCCCCGTCCCTGGGGTTCTCCAGGCAAGAACACTGGAGTGGGTTGCCATTTCCTTCTCCAGTGCATGAAAGTGAAAAATGAAAGTGAAGTCGCTCAGTCATGTCTGACCCTTAGCATGGGACTGCAGCCCACCAGGCTCCTCCATCCATGGGATTTTCCAGGCAAGAGTACTGGAGTGGGGTGCCGTTGCCTGCTCCATAGTATTACCTAGTCTTTTTCCAAAAAAAGTTTAGGATGTTTTCTTAAGTTTCATGAGGTCATGTCTTTTTAATCTTATATTGTTCATTAATGATATTTCTGTATCTATTAGAGTGTCTGGCACATAATACGTACTCAGCAAGTATTTATAGATGAATACAAAACAAATAATAAACTAGATGATAAGTGATAAAGCAAATGATAAGTATATTAAATATCACATGTAGTGAAAAGCTGTAAAATATAAAGAGCCAGCATATACCGTTAAGAAAAACTTGAACATACTAAGAAAAAAATCAAGTAAAGACAAGCAGATAAAGATTTACAAAGTAGAAATACAATGACCAGTAAACATGAAAACTTTAATAGCAATCAAATCCAAAATAAGAAAAGATTTACTTCTCAGGTTGGCAAAGACTGAAATGATGAAATAGCTGGTTTTAGGAAGGCTGTTTGAATTGTTTAGTGTATTAATTTCTGGGTAATGAGATTATGAATGTGTTTTTTTTCTCTTTTAAGAATTTTTGAAAGTTTTATACTAAGCACATATTACTTAATAATGTTCTAGAAACTTATTAAAGGACAAGAGGAGTTGCTGGGACAGCTGAATATCTATTAGGAAAAAATAAATCTCCACATTTACCGCTCAGAAAAGTTAATCCTAAATGAGTCATAGACCTAAAATAATAAAGTTTCTAGAAAAAAACACAGGAGAAAATATTTGTGACATTGGCTTAGGTAAAGATTTCTGAAACAGAATATGACAAACATGAATCATAAAAGAAAAATGATACAATTAATTTTATCAAAATTAAAAAATTTTGCTTTTCTAAAGACATCGTTAAGAAAATGAAAAGGCAAGTCACGCAATGAGAGGATATATTTACTAAACATGTCTGGCCCAGGACTTGTATATAGAATATTCAAAGAACTCTTCCCATTTAGTAACAATACAAATTACCCAATTTAAAAGTGAGCAAATAATTGAAGAGACATTTCACTAAAGAACCCATATGACTGATCAGCGTGTGTCCTTAGTTGCTCAGCTGGGTCCAACTCTTTGTGGCTCCAGGGACTGTGGCCCAACAGGTTCCTTTGTCCATGGGGTTCTCTAGACAAGAATACTTGGGTGGGTTGCCATTTCCTCCTCCAAGGGATCTTTCCAACCCAGGAATCAAATCAGTGTCTCTAGGATCTCCTGCATTGCAGACGGATTCTTTACTACTGAGCCCTAGAGAAGCCTGATGGAGCAACAAGCACATGAAAAGATGTTTGACATCGCTAGTCTTCAGTGAAATGCAAATTAAATCCACAGTGAGAAACTATCTGCCTGCTAGAATTAAATTTGAAAGATTGACCATACCAAACATTGTTGAGGACAATCAACTAACACTCAGATTCATCACCTGGGAATGTAAGGTAATGCACCCACTTTGGTAAACAGGATGGTTCACCTTATCACATGAACCAATCGTGTCTGAAGCTTTTCGACTCCATTGTCTGCAGCCTGCAAGGCTCTCCTGTCCATGGAATTTTCCAGGCAAGAATACTGGAGTGGGTTGCCATTTCCTACCCCAGGGGATCTTCTCCAGCCAAGGATCAAACCTACATCTCCCACCAGCAGGTGGATCCTTTACCACTGCGCCATCTATCCAATAATCCCACTCCTAGATAGTTATCCGAGAGAAAGAACATTTGTCCACTAACGTATTTGTATGTGAATGTTCACAGCACCTTTTTTTCATACATGTCCCAAACTAGAAACAGCCTAAATGCTCATCAGCTGGCAAATGGATAAACAAATTGTGGAATTTCTATGTAGTGAACTTAGCAATAAAAGAACAAAATATTGATACATAAAATAGCATGAATTAACCCCCCAAAATTATGCTAAATAAAAGAAGTAAAGCATAAAAGACCATGTACTATGTGATTCCTTTATGTGAAGTTCTACGAAATGCAAGATTATAGTGACAGAATGTCGATGAGTGACTCTCTGAGCCTGTGGGGCTGGGGGAGGAGATTGATATAAAGAGACACCATGAAAATTTTAGGTTGATGAAAACACTTTTTATTTTGATTGTAGCAGTGGTTATATGACTGCATATAATTTCCCAAACTGATGAAGCTTTACACTTAAAATGAATATTAATGTGTATAAAGTATACCCTAATAAGGCTGGTTTAAAAATCATGGGGGGAAAATAGAAAAATAATCAGAAGGACATTCAAAGAAGAAGGGACTGCAAGGAGACCCCTTGCTCATCCTTAGAGTGGGAGGGGGTCACTGGAACCTGAGTGATATTGTGTCCTGAGACAGAGGGCACAGTGCTTTTGGTAAGAAAGTAATCTTAGAGTAATGCCTAAATTAAAGCTGTCAGCTGTGGCCATACCTCACCAATATAATTCTCCAGAAAAATGCTGGCCTACACAGAATTTTCCCCATTCAAAGGGGAAATAGTAACCAGAAAAGAATCATCAAGAAAACTGGTACAACAGAGAAGGGAGAAAAGAGACATAAAAGTAAAAAGTTGATGACAAATGTATATCAGAAAAAGAATTACTCCCGGAAACAGAGGACATTTCAGTAAAATACTCTGTCCACAGTCTCAAAGGAATTAATGAGAACATGAGCACTTAAGAGGGAAATGGAAGACAGAGAAGAGATAAAAGATTGAAGAAGCAACATTAAGATAATGGAGAGAAGGAAACAGTGAGACAATGAAGATTAAAAAATAGAAATATAAGATAGTAATGTGTTAGAAAGTAAAAAATCTTATCGACAACACACAAAAACGGAGCATACTTTTTTTTTTAATTTTTATTTTTTGTTTAATGCTTATTCCATTTCACAGCACTGCATTGGTTCTGCCATACATTGACATGGAGCATACTTTTAAAAGCAAAGTAAGATACACAGTAGATAAGTAAGAGAAAAATTTACAAAATGAAACGAGAAAAACAAATATAAAAAATAGATTAACTGCTCAAAATAGATCAAAGGACTCCAGCATATATGTAATTGTTGTTCCATTAAAAATGACAGAGTAAAAGGAACAGGAAAAATTCAAAAGTAAATGAAAACTGTCCAACTAAGGAAGACCTGAATGTGCAGTCTGAAAAAGCACGTTTATGTTCCTGAAAGAACACATCCTGGTGAAGTAATTAGGTATTAAAGCTAAAGAATCACTTGGGCAACCAGGAAGAAAAAGCAACTCACTCAAAGGAGAAAATAATGTTAGCTGGCCTGAGGCTTATCTTCAGTGACATTCAGTAGCAAAAGAGTGGATTCTATCTCGAGTTCTAAGGGAAGTATGGCCCAACAAATTTTCACCCAGCCAAACTGTCACTCAAGTCTACAGGCAGTAGTCATTCACAAACCTGAAAATATGCCAGGACTATTACATCCTACACTTCTGGAAAAACTACCTAGAGTTGGAATCCAGTTAATCAATGGAGGAATCTAAATAAAGAACCCAATGGAATTGAGAAACCATTATACTTAGGTGGTAGGTGATGAATATTTCATAATATGTATACAATTATTATGTTTATATTTAATGTTTTAAATATAATGTTTAAAATGTAAAAACTTGTTGCAAGCAACACTGAAATCTTGGGATTTCTTGTTGCTGCAAGGTAAACTAGCACAAGCTAATTGCTACACCACTATTGGTCTAATAATCCAGAATTTATTTGAATGAGAGACTGAGGGGATTTTGGGGAAAGAATATGCCCTAATACTATAAAAGTCTTGGTTGGTCTTAAAGGGGCAAAGGGAGTATAATACAGGGTGATGTGTATTACTTAAACATGTTCTTGGCCACATCCTATGAAGTTGCATCTTATCCCTGGGGGAAAGAGAGCTGCAGTGCGAGTAAAAGCAAAATGTTTCACTAAAAATCTAAAAGGTATTGTGACCAGAGCAATGAGCTTCGAGATTTTCTCCCAGAGTGTAGCACAGTGGCAGAAGAAAGTCTGTCTCTCCATCCTGATCCTCTGATGGCTTTGCACCTTGAGGATACCAAGATGTCTGTGTCTGTGCCCACTGGGAAGTGCTGTGGATAGGAGTCATGTTCAGGGGTGAACTCTCCATTAGAGTCCAGTGGGAAAAGGCATAGTGCAGTGCTTGTGTAGGGTGTGTTAGATGCTGGATGTGTGCTAAACAGAAAATGAAAGTGAAAGTAGCTCCGTCATGTCTGACTCCTTGCATCCTACTGGAGTGGGTAGCCTTTCCCTTCTCCAGGGGATCCTTCCCAACCCAGGGATTGAACCCAGATCTCCCACATTGCAGGCAGATTCTTTACCAGCTGAGCCACAAGGGAAGCTCAACAATGCTGGAGTGGGTAGCCTATCCCTTCTCCAGTGCATCTTCCTGACCCAGGAATCAAACTGGGGTCTCTTGCATTGCAGGCAGATTCTTTACCAACTGAGCTATCAGGGAAGTCGGAAGACATATTAATGATGAAAGCAGCAGGATTGTTAACACTGAAAACAATAAAGGATATTTATAGACAGTATATGTAAATGTCCAGCAATGCAGTGAGATTAAGGCGGTTAGATTTAGAAATCAAGTCACTTGGGATTTTATTTCTTTTCATCTCTCTGTTTTGGATGAGATTAGCTTCCCCTTTCAAATGAGTCCTCTGAGTTTGCAAGTTGGCTAGGCTACCTCCAGTTCCTTGGTTGACACACGTAAGTAGGTGAGAAAACAAGATCACTGAACGTAGCTCTAGAACTTCATTCTAATTGTACCATTTATCCAAGCTAATAAAGTGAGAATGAGAGAAAAAGAACAACATTATGCAACTTGCTTAAACCAGCAGTTTTCAACCAAGGGCAACTTTGCCCCACAGAGGAAATTTGGCAGTCTGGAGGCATATCACAAGTGGTGTATGTGTATGTGACTGGCATCCAGTGGATAAAGGCCAGAGATGCTGCCAAACACTCTACAATGCACAGGCCAGCCCCATTCCAAACAAAGAACTACCTGGCCCAAAATGCCAATAGTGCTGAGGTTGAAAAACCCTGGCTTGGACCAATCAGGATTCCCTTTAGAGTAGAGGTGGGGTCAGAACCTTCCAACCACCTGCCTGTTGCATGCAGGAAGGATGAAACTGATGTTGAGAAGGTAGCATGATTACCTGCCCCCCTCATCCCCCGCAACAAGTTTTGATGGACCACTAGATGGAAACTGGACTTGTGTGTAGCCATGGGCAAAGCATTCCTGGGGCCTCCCAGAAATACTTGGAATGGACATTGTAAGATGCCAAATTTTTGCATGACATGGACCAGAGAAATCAAGGTTATTATCAATAGGGTGACTTCATTTGTTCCCAGAGGCTACTAAGGCCTTGGCCAGCCCAGGTTACACAATTGTAGGATTTTAGAGTAAGAGCTGGAGGCTTGGGTACAATTACCTGCTTGAGTTGGGGAGAGTAGTCCAGGGATGAGGTCTGAGGCAAAGGAGGAGCTGTAGAGATGGGCAGCTTCAGGATATGAGGGCTAGAGGCCCGGCCAGGGATGGCCATTTTTTCCCAAAGATGATAAGGATCCCTTGTGAAAGTGAAAGTCACTCAGTTGTGTCCGACTCTTTGTGACCCCATGGATTATACAGTTCATGGAATTCTCCAGGCCAGAATACTGGAGTGGGTAGCCTTTCCCTTCTCCAGGGGATCTTCCCAACCCAGGGATTGAATCCAGATCTCCCACATTGCAGGTGGATTCTTTACTAGCTGAGCCACAAGGGAAGCCCAAGAATACTGGAGAGAATAGCCCATCCCTTCTGCCCAGGATTTTCCTGACCCAGAATGGAATCAAGGTCTCCTGCATTGCAGGCGGATTCTTTACCCGCTTAGCTACCCGGAGAGGCCCAGGGATTCCTTGAGAGATGTTCAAAAGGGGAATGACAGAGACTTCCCTGCTGGCTCATGGTGAAGAATCCACCTGCCAGTGCAGGAGACACAGGTTCAATCCCTGATTGGAGGTCTCACATGTGGAGGAACAACCTAGCCCATGTGCCGTAACTATTGAGCCTGTGCCCTGAAGCCTGAGAGCGGCATGTACTGAGCTCACGCTCTGCAACTACTGAAGCCCGTGTAGCCCAGAGCTGGGCTCCACAACAAGAGAAATCGCTACAATGAGAAGCCCTCTCACCGCACACAACCAAAGAGTAGCCCACGCTCTACACAATTAGAGAAAAGCCCATGCAGCAACCGAGGCTCACTCAGTGCAGCCAGCTCAGTTCAGCTCAGTCGCTCAGTTGTGTCCGATTCTTCGCGACCCCATGAATCGCAGCATGCCAGGCCTCCCTGTCCATCACCAGCTCCTGGAGTCCATCCAAACTCATGTCCATTGAGTTGGTGAGGCCATCCAGCCATCTCATCCTCTGTCATCCCCTTTTCCTCCTGCCCTCAATCTTTCCCAGCATCAGGGTCTTTTCAAATGAGTAATTCTTCACATCAGGTGGCCAAAGTATTGGAGTTTCAGCTTCAAAATCAGTCCTAAGTGAACACCCAGGACTGATTTCCTTTAGGATGGAGTGGTTGGATCTCCTTGAAGTCCAAGGGACTCTCAAGAGTCTTCTCCAACACCACAGTTCAAAAGCATCAATTCTTCGGTGCTTAGCTTTCTTTATAGTCCAACTCTCACATCCATACATGACCACAGGAAAAACCATAGCCTTGACTAGACAAAGGCTTTGTTGACAAAGTAATGTCTCTGCTTTTTAATAATGCTGTCTAGGTTGGTCATAACTTTCCTTCCAAGTAGTAAGCATCTTTTAATTTCGTGGCTGCAATCACCATTTGCAGTGATTTTGGAGCCCAGAAAAATAAAGTCAGCCACTGTTTCCACTGTTTCCCCATCTAGTTTCCATGAAGTGATGGGACCAGATGCCATGATCTTCGTTTTCTGAATGTTGAGCTTTAATCCAACTTTTTCACTCTCCTCTTTCACTTTCATCAAGAGGCTCTTTAGTTCCTCTTCACTTTCTGCCATGAGTGTGGTGTCATCTGCATATCTGAGGTTACTGATGTTTTTCCTGGCAATCTTGACTCCAGCCTGTGCTCATCATCCACTCCAGTGTTTCTCATGATGTACTCTGCATAGAAGTTAAATAAGCAGGGTGACAATATACAGCCTTGACGTACTCCTTTCCCTATTTGGAACCAGTCTGTTGTTCCATGTCCAGTTCTAACTGTTGCTTCCTGACTTGCATATAGGTTTCTCAAGAGGCAGGTCAGGTGGTCTGGTATTCCCATCTCTTTCAGAATTTTCCACAGTTTATTGTAGTCAAAGGCTTTGGCATAGTCAATAAAGCAGAAATAGATGTTTTTCTGGAACTCTCTTGCTTTTTTCATGATCCAGAAGATGTTGGAAATTTGGTCTCTGGTTCTTCTGCGTTTCCTAAAACCAGCTTGAACATCTGGAAGTTCATGTTTCATGTATTGCTGAAGCCTGCCTGGCTTGGAGAATTTTGAGCATTACTTTACTAGCATGTGAGATGAGTCCAGTTGTGTTATAGTTTGAGCATTCTTTGGCATTGCCTTTCTTTAGGATTAGAATGAAAACTGACCTTTTCCAGTCCTGTGGCCACTGCTGAGTTTTCCAAATTTGCTGGCATATTGAGTGCAACACTTTCATAGCATCACGTTTTAGGATTTGAAATAGCTCAACTGGAATTTCATCACCTCCACTATAATAATAATAAATAAATAAAAGTTTTGAAAAGGAGAATGACATCATTAGTTAGCCTTTTGTAATCATCACACCTTGTCTTGAGGAAGAATTAGGTAGAGGACACAAGGTGGACAGGATGATCTCCAGTTAGGAGACTACAGCAGCATCCTGGGTGGGGCCAGATGACTCATGGGATCAAGAAGGAGGTGGAAAGGAGGACACGGGTTTGAGAGCTACTAGGTGGAGGGTGTTATAGGATTTGGAGATGGGTTGAATGAGGGATGTAAGAGAAGAGTCAAGAATATCTCCCACACTTCTAACCAAAACTGCTGGTTGGGTGATGGGAAGCCCTGGCGTGTTGATATGGGGAGGACACGGTAGGTTGGGTTTCAAATCTCTTGGGTTTGAGGGCCTTTTAGGATTTGGGTCTGGAGCTCAGGAGGGTCATCATCTAATCAATGGAACTGAATTGGTGGGAGGGGAATTGCGTATAAAGGGAAAAGAAAGCAACTCAGGAAAGAAAGTTGGGGAAGCCAAACTTCTAAGGACAGGCTAAAGAGAGCCTGAAAGAGGGCCAGGAGGAAAATCAGAGAGGGAAAGACACTTGGGAGAAGCAGGTAGTTGCCAAGAGTCAGACATACCAGGAAATCATGTACAATAAGGCTTGAACGTGGCTGTTGAATTTAGCACCAGAAGGCCGCTGGCGACCTTGGAAACCAGTTTTCTTGAAGCAATAGAGGTGGAAGTCAGGTTGCAAAGCACTGGGGAGAGGATGGGAGGTGAGGAGATAGGGTGAATCCAAACCCCTCTAAGGAGAAGCTTGACTGGGAAGAGAGCCAAAGCAGATGATGGCAGGAGGAAGGGAAAGTCAGATAGAAAATTCAGAAACACCTGAAAGCTGCTTCCATTAAATCTAAAAACCAAATAATTAAAAAAAAGTTAACAGTGAGCTAAATTGCATTAATAAATAACTTCCTTTGAAGGAAAAAAGTGAGCGTTAATACAGACTTGAAAAAAATCAAGGCTTGTAAGCCAATAATTTTCGCTTTTGTTATATAATTTAATATTTTCTTATTATTGATATAAAAGTAGTACCGAGAGTAGTTCTCCTGGGTTCCCTATCTTGCTGCTCTCCATTTGATCTCCCTTTTCCAATAAAGTCTCTTGCTTTGTCAGTAAAGAAAAAAGAAAGCAATATGTGTTACTTAAAACTCTAATTTTAATTTATATCATTTATATTAAGAATAATTTATGGATGTATTACATACTTATGGATTTAGTATATATTAAATTATTTTATAATTTGTGTAATTGCTTCTCTCTTGGTTATTTTCATTTATTTGGATGGTCAGAACTTTCATGGTGAGGGAAAGAGTTAGTGGAGGGCAGGAGAAAATGAAGTGCCCTGTTCCAAGTTCCTGATCCCCCTAGGAGACTGAAGCCTCCTCTTGCCAGCTCAGGAACCCCTTTAATTTCTCACACATTTGAGGAAGCGATAACGAAGGTCGAGGGATGAGCAAGCTCTTGCCAGCGGAAGTCACCATCCTTCTCCAGTGCCCAGGGCTTCCCACCTTCCAAGTGAGATCATTTTCCGGAAATTTATTGCATTTGCTTTACATCCATGTTTCAAAATGTGCATTGTCAATTCACTGAAAGCCTATAGTACACAGTCATATCCTCACATGAGGCGGAGGAGTTTGGACTTGATCTTACAATATGAGTGAGAAGTTGGCTCCTATGCTAACCACCCCCTGACGCAAGCAGGCCTTTTCCTGCTGCTTCTGGACTGAATCTTCCCTCCTCTCAGGTGAACCATCCAGAACAAATGCAAATGTTCACTTCCATCACTGCCTTTTTGAACTGATGACTCAGATGCTACCCAAACATCACCCCAGGATAATCAATCAATGTGCTGATATCCTGTAAGTGGCAGTCAGGACTGCAGACCCAGAGACAGCTGTGGGATTGCACAACTCTAAATCATCATGGAAGCTGAGAGGGGATCAGGAAGCCTGGCCCAATGCCATCATGAACTTAAAAACTGGAGAGAAGATGGGTTATGGCAGACGGTATTGTGGATGGGTGAAAAAAGAAAGTGGACAGGAACTGCTTCCTGGCTCAGCAGTGCCAGGAACTGCTTTGGCTCTGCTCAAAACACCCGTGAAATTCCTTCATGTTCATTTTTGAAGGATTATGAATTAAAAGAAAGGGGCAGTCATGTCCATTTTACCTGGAGTTTTGCAGGTCACCCGTGTAGGGTCAAATGGCGGCCCAGGGGCTGGGATGACCTAGCCCTTCTCTGACCCGCCTCTTTCCTTCCCTTACAGCTGAGGCCAGGTGGATGGATGTCCAGCTATATTTATATTTATTTAGGAATAATTCCCTGGGAAATGTAAGGAGCTCAGTACGGATTTGGTTAAGTCAGCACAACTACCTCTTGTTTTCAACTTGTTCTGATCAAAAGACTCAGATTCAGAGGTTAGGGACGACCTTGAACTCAATCTGATATAAGGTTTCTCTTGTCCCTGAGACCTTTCAGGAACTCTGGTCCATCCGCATGTTGGGTCTCTGGGTCTGTGTCTGGTCCTTACCAGTCTGCTGCATCCCCTCTTTCCAGAGAAATGTACACAGTCCATCTACCGGGACTGCCAGCAACGTCTGTGGCTTGGTCCTCTCTTGGGTCCTCTTGCCAGGCCTCTCCAAGGCTGGCCCAGCCTTGGCAGTATCTACTGCCAGTCACACTCTTTCCGCTGGCCCAAACGCATTGCCTGCCCCCATGACCACTGGTGTGTCCCAATCAAACGGCTGTTCCAAAGTCATCTCTGGTTTCTGATCCCAGCGTTTCTATAGCCTGCTCCTGTTCTCACAGGTTGGCCCCAGAAGCACTAGTCTGTAGGACTCCAAGTGCCTGCCATTCCCACTGCCTCCTTATGAGGAGAGTGGCCTTGGGCAGCTGCTTGCAAGTGAATACTGGCTGTTATAGTCTGGGACCTTGCTCTTCTCTGGCCACGTGAATTGGCCCAGGAATTAGGACTTGAGCCCAAGGAAGCCATTTATTGGCTGGGCATGGGGAGACTAGCATCCCCTGAACGAGCCTGGTGGTTGAGATTTTTGCTTACAGGACAGTTGCATATTAGACAGTGACCAGCAAGCTCAATCAGATCTCTCTTGGGAATTTTGAAGGTAAGATAACTCATATAAGTCAGGCAGTGAAAAGGAGAAACAGAGGCAAAGGAAATGCAAGAGAGCTGCTTACTGCTGAGGGGGGGATACCTTCCACAGCCATGAGGAGCCTTCCTGGGCACCAGATAGCAGTCTTCCTCCACCTGGGAGCCAGACATGACTGAGACCCCGCTGGGGCAGGTTTTCCTCTCTTTTCCATCTCCCAAGGTTACCCTGAGCCAAGCTTTATTTTCACCCAGCCTCTTCAGGAGTGAACGGCCACACCCAGAGGGTAATTGAGGAAATGGCTGTGGTTCCATGGAGGAAGTTTTCAGCAGAATGTCCTGGCTTGTTATTGATTCTAGTAGCTAAAGAGATGAGACACAGATGACACGCTTATCGAATGAAGGTGTGACCCAGGACTGAGTGGGACAGCGAATGGGTATCAGGGTCAAAGGTCAAAGAGGCTTAGCGTCAGGCTAGAGAGATGGGCCAAATGCAATGTGATGACACTCAGAGGACAAATAGGAACTTCTTCCCCCACCCACATGGCAGCAGTACAGATCTTTAAAAATACTTGGCGTGTCTCACTGGCTGTGGGAAAAATAGCCCGCAGAGTGAAGGAGTTGCTCCAAAGGGAGACCAAAATGTTTGAATTCTATAATAATGAGAGTATGGTCTCTGGTTCAACCTCCACCTGGTACAAAATGCCATGAGGCCTCTGGGTTATTCTAATAGTGAGTGGAGCTCTCCATTGGAGGGATAAAGGGGCTGATGGTGCCCAGGGCATCATCCTAATCTTTCCTTCCTAACCCTTCTTTCCTTCTTTCCTTCTTAAACCTTACTTTCTAAACCTTCTTCCTTCCCTTCCTTTCTTCATCCCTTCCTTCCTTCTCCTTCCTTTCTTCCTTTATCAAACACTGAGTGAACACCTCTGAGCTGGCACTATGATAGGTATTTGGTCTTACAGGAGAACAAAGAAGTCAAAGAAGTTTTACAGAGACGTTTGTGTCTGGAGAAATGAGTAGGAGTTTCATTTAGTCAAGCAGATTTAGGAGGAGGTGGGGGGCAGGAGAAGGTCATCTCAGTTGAAGGGTGAGAAGTTTAAACTGGCTGGAGTTTTGGGAATGGAGGAAGAGAAGTTACGATCCCACAGTGAAAGACATTACATATAGTTATAGTGTGCCAAGGACTGTGGTCTTTACCCTGAGGTTGATTATTAAGAGTTTTTGAGCAGGGACAACACAATCAAGTCTGATATTAAAGAGATCTCTCTGCGGCAGGACAGAGGATGGTCCAGAGAGGACACAGATCAACAGCAGTGATCCAGTTAGCCAGCGTGGCAGTCTTCCTTCTCTTGCAGGGGAAACCACTCCCTGGGAAAGGACTGAAAAGTCAGACGCTGACTTTTGCAGCTAGATATGAACACATGACCTGGATTGGCCAATGGGATCAGGGAACCCTCCTGGGGACAGTGTTTCTGGGGGAAAACTTTTTTCCCTGATAAAATGAGAAAAATGAGGTGAAAAATGTCTTCTTTGCCTTGTGCAAATGTGATGTCAGAATCTGTGGCCATTGTCTCACACACTCAGGGGAAAGCCATGGGAATCAAGGTGTGTCTGATCCCAATCCCTAATACCTGGGGGCTGAGTTAGCCAGTCCTGCTTGCCTGCCTCTTGGCTACCTCTTGCGGAATAAAGGAGGCTAAAATTTATTGAGTGTTATCTCAAAATATGCATGCATTGATTCTTTAATTCCTGATAACCTCATAGGGAAATTTAAATATATATATGTGTGTGTGTATTATCATCTATATATTTAACACATGTAGGTTATTGTCTATACCTCACAGATGAGGAATTGGATACAAAGGACCAAAGTGACTTGGACACAGAGAATGCAACAACTAATAATGAAAGAACCAGTATTCAACGTTTCACTTGGTTAAGCCCCCGATAGCTAGGCATTTTGTAATTGACAAGCAGAGGCATGCTGACTGATGGTGGAGGGTACTGCTGTGGTCTAGGGAAGAGAGGGTCAGGTGAGGCAGGACACTGGCCCTAGCATGGTAAGAAAATATGGATGAGAGAGATATTTGAGGAGTAGATGATCAGCCTTGGTGCCCTACTGGGTGTGGGAAGTAAGGGAGCTACAGCTACAACTAAGTCACTTCAGTCGTGTCTGACTCTCTGCGACCCCATAGATGGCAACCCACCAGGCTCCCCCGTCTGTGGGATTTTCCAGGCAAGAACGCTGGAGTGGGTTGCCATTTCCTTCTTCAGTGCATGAAAGTGAAAAGTGAAAGTGAAGTTGCTCAGTCGTGTCCGACCCTCAGCGGCCCCATGGACTGCAGCCTTCCAGGCTCCTCCGTCCATGGGATTTTCCAGGCAAGAGTACTGGAGTGGGGTGCCATTGCCTTCTCCGGAAGTAAGGGAGAGGAAAGAGTAAAGAAACTTCTTGACTGCCTGGTGAGGTTGTAGGGAGTGACAGGCAAGGAGGGGGGTTCTCTGGAGAAACAAGAATTTGGTTTGGAACAGTTGAGTGGGGTGTCCCTCTGGAGTTGTCAGATAACACTGGGGGTCCAGTAGGCCCTTGAAAATTCTCCTGTAGGAGGAGGGATGGAGCTCTAGGCTGCAAGCTATTGACACAGACAGGGAGCTATGCTAGGTGGCTTGAAGTTATGCAGAATTGAAGGTTTGGAGGTGGGGTGGTTCCTCGAGATGAACCTTCTTCTCATCTCTCCCACTGTGCCCTCTCTCCCGTCTCCTCCTCCTGCCCCTGTCCGTGAGGGCTGCAAGGGCTTGAGGGAGCCAGCAGACCCACAGTGGTGCTGGGAATGTAGCCTGGGCAAAGGGCAACTTCCTCCGGGCAGCCTTCCCAGGTCGATGGGGAGCTGGTGGGCTCCTGCACAGCTTCAGCTTGCCCAGTGGCCCCACTTCCCAGTACTTGGTCTGACTGCTTCATGTCATTACTTTCAGGGATCCTTGCTCTTTCCTTGGCATTTCTGAAGCAGATGGATGTCTGTCTGTGAAGATGGCTTTCTCTCCTGAGACTGGATCTTCCTTTCTCCCCAAGGCACATTCTGGGAGGGAGGTGGACTTGGAGGATGGCTTCTGGGCAACCTCACAGGGGTTTACTGGGACTCCAGAGCAGAGTTCTCATGAGGAGCTGTCGGGGAGACTGAAGGGAGGTGAGATGTACTTCCAGGGCTATGGAGGTCCTGAGTCTCACCTTCTGCCTCTGAAGCCTGGGACTTGGCTGAGTTCCACGGCTCCACAGCTGTCCTGGCTTGGGGGAGCCCTCGGTGCACCTGTCTGCACCTGTCTGGAGGAGGTCATCAGAGAGTCACCCTTGCTGGGTGGGGCACAACATATCACCCAGCTCTGGGGCTGTCAGCCCTTCCTGCCTCTCAGTCCACATCCGCTTAACAAGGGAGAACAAGGTCCTTGGGGCCACTTTCCTCTGTGGGCAGCACTGCCTCGTGCAGAATAAATCCTGGTCCCCGATGGGCTCTGGAGCCAGATCACTTGGGTTCCTGAGTTTAAATCCTAGCTGTGCAGGTGCCAACAGAGCAACTTAAACCTCTCTGAGCTTCAGTTTCCATTTGTAAAATGGGGTTAATATTGTACCCAATCTACAATGTTAATGCAAGGATTTAAGTGAGATGATCCACAAGCCAGGTGCTATGGTGTTCTGTCCCTTGATGCCCTTGTTGAGACAGCCCTGTCCCCTGCATGTTCAGGGCACCCCCATGCTGGGAAGCAGACAGACAGGAGACAGCTCCGTCTGAGGAGGACTGTGCGTGTGTCCAAGAAGAGCTGATCCGTGAAGCAGAGCCTCGAATTCCCTACACTCATCTGCTGGATCCCAAATGGAAACAAATCCAAAACCTCTCTATAAACAAAGACGGCATCTTAAAAAGAGAACAAACCAATGAGCCAGTCTGAACTGGAACTGAACCTCTGGGTTTTCTATCTAAATAGAAAACTCCCCTCCCCGCAGTGCCCAGACCTGACTGTCCTCCAGGCCTGGGTGCCGGTGGCTGGAGCACCTCCCCCCACAGTCCAGCCACGTGCCGGGAACTCTCCGGCTGTGGGAAATTCTCCCAGCAGCTTCTCTTCCAGGGCCATCCGGCTAGGAAGGGAGACGATGTGGTCCTTGCCCCTTGAGGCACTGAGGTTAGTGGACGCGTTCCCCTACTAAGCCGTCCCTCCCAGGTCAGTTCTCCACTCTGCTGGTTCCCTTCTCCATATAGCTCTGATTGCATTCTTGTCCCTATGTGGCTCCCCATCTTCAAGAGAAGAAAATCAGGGTCCTTAGCTAGTGTTCAAGACTCTTTACAGTCTTCCTAATTTTTAGTTAAGATTCCTGCTCCCCCATATGCTGCCCACCATGCATCCTCCTCTGGACTGTCAAACACTCTGAACACTCTCAAGGGGCAGTGGGCCTGTGCAGTCACTGCTCCCAAATCTGGCTGTCTTATGTCTTATGTCCAGACTCATTATGTCTTATGTCCAGACTCATTATGTCTTATGTCCAGGCCTCAGCTCATTGTTTTCAAAGTGCAGTCTTCTCTCACACACCCCACGCCGGCCCCCCACATGGGACTCTCCTGGAAGACATAGTACCAAGGCAGACTGCAGGGTCCCTGGGCCCCATACACTCAGAGCGTCTGGAGTCACCTCTTAAGCCAGCTGCCCTGGTGGTGTTTCTGGTTCTTGCAGACCTTTGAAGAGCCCTGTGGGCATTGACGAAGACTGAAGGCTGGAAAGGGGCTGTTTCTCTTGGTTCTAGCTGTCAAAGCCCAGCGCAAACTCAAGGAAAATCTCAAACTCAAGAACTCAAGGAAAATCTCAAACTCAAGAACTCAAGGAAAATCATGTCCCACAGGAGACTTGAGCTTCCAGGGGTTGGGTCTGCCTGCGGGTGGGAACATTCATGTCAGCAGTAGGAGAGGAAAGAGTAAAGAAACTTCTTGACTGCCTGGTGAGGTTGTAGGGAGTGACAGGCAAGGAGGGGGGTTCTCTGGAGAAACAAGAATTTGGTTTGGAACAGTTGAGTGGGGTGTCCCTCTGGAGTTGTCAGATAACACTGGGGGTCCAGTAGGCCCTTGAAAATTCTCCTGTAGGAGGAGGGATGGAGCTCTAGGCTGCAAGCTATTGACACAGACAGGGAGCTATGCTAGGTGGCTTGAAGTTATGCAGAATTGAAGGTTTGGAGGTGGGGTGGTTCCTCGAGATGAACCTTCTTCTCATCTCTCCCACTGTGCCCTCTCTCCCGTCTCCTCCTCCTGCCCCTGTCCGTGAGGGCTGCAAGGGCTTGAGGGAGCCAGCAGACCCACAGTGGTGCTGGGAATGTAGCCTGGGCAAAGGGCAACTTCCTCCGGGCAGCCTTCCCAGGTCGATGGGGAGCTGGTGGGCTCCTGCACAGCTTCAGCTTGCCCAGTGGCCCCACTTCCCAGTACTTGGTCTGACTGCTTCATGTCATTACTTTCAGGGATCCTTGCTCTTTCCTTGGCATTTCTGAAGCAGATGGATGTCTGTCTGTGAAGATGGCTTTCTCTCCTGAGACTGGATCTTCCTTTCTCCCCAAGGCACATTCTGGGAGGGAGGTGGACTTGGAGGATGGCTTCTGGGCAACCTCACAGGGGTTTACTGGGACTCCGGAGCAGAGTTCTCATGAGGAGCTGTCGGGGAGACTGAAGGGAGGTGAGATGTACTTCCAGGGCTATGGAGGTCCTGAGTCTCACCTTCTGCCTCTGAAGCCTGGGACTTGGCTGAGTTCCACGGCTCCACAGCTGTCCTGGCTTGGGGGAGCCCTCGGTGCACCTGTCTGCACCTGTCTGGAGGAGGTCATCAGAGAGTCACCCTTGCTGGGTGGGGCACAACATATCACCCAGCTCTGGGGCTGTCACCCTTCCTGCCTCTCAGTCCACATCCGCTTAACAAGGGAGAACAAGGTCCTTGGGGCCACTTTCCTCTGTGGGCAGCACTGCCTCGTGCAGAATAAATCCTGGTCCCCGATGGGCTCTGGAGCCAGATCACTTGGGTTCCTGAGTTTAAATCCTAGCTGTGCAGGTGCCAACAGAGCAACTTAAACCTCTCTGAGCTTCAGTTTCCATTTGTAAAATGGGGTTAATATTGTACCCAATCTACAATGTTAATGCAAGGATTTAAGTGAGATGATCCACAAGCCAGGTGCTATGGTGTTCTGTCCCTTGATGCCCTTGTTGAGACAGCCCTGTCCCCTGCATGTTCAGGGCACCCCCATGCTGGGAAGCAGACAGACAGGAGACAGCTCCGTCTGAGGAGGACTGTGCGTGTGTCCAAGAAGAGCTGATCCGTGAAGCAGAGCCTCGAATTCCCTACACTCATCTGCTGGATCCCAAATGGAAACAAATCCAAAACCTCTCTATAAACAAAGACGGCATCTTAAAAAGAGAACAAACCAATGAGCCAGTCTGAACTGGAACTGAACCTCTGGGTTTTCTATCTAAATAGAAAACTCCCCTCCCCGCAGTGCCCAGACCTGACTGTCCTCCAGGCCTGGGTGCCGGTGGCTGGAGCACCTCCCCCCACAGTCCAGCCACGTGCCGGGAACTCTCCGGCTGTGGGAAATTCTCCCAGCAGCTTCTCTTCCAGGGCCATCCGGCTAGGAAGGGAGACGATGTGGTCCTTGCCCCTTGAGGCACTGAGGTTAGTGGACGCGTTCCCCTACTAAGCCGTCCCTCCCAGGTCAGTTCTCCACTCTGCTGGTTCCCTTCTCCATATAGCTCTGATTGCATTCTTGTCCCTATGTGGCTCCCCATCTTCAAGAGAAGAAAATCAGGGTCCTTAGCTAGTGTTCAAGACTCTTTACAGTCTTCCTAATTTTTAGTTAAGATTCCTGCTCCCCCATATGCTGCCCACCATGCATCCTCCTCTGGACTGTCAAACCTCTGAACACTCTCAAGGGGCAGTGGGCCTGTGCAGTCACTGCTCCCAAATCTGGCTGTCTTATGTCTTATGTCCAGACTCATTATGTCTTATGTCCAGACTCATTATGTCTTATGTCCAGGCCTCAGCTCATTGTTTTCAAAGTGCAGTCTTCTCTCACACACCCCACGCCGGCCCCCCACATGGGACTCTCCTGGAAGACATAGTACCAAGGCAGACTGCAGGGTCCCTGGGCCCCATACACTCAGAGCGTCTGGAGTCACCTCTTAAGCCAGCTGCCCTGGTGGTGTTTCTGGTTCTTGCAGACCTTTGAAGAGCCCTGTGGGCATTGACGAAGACTGAAGGCTGGCAAGGGGCTGTTTCTCTTGGTTCTAGCTGTCAAAGCCCAGCGCAAACTCAAGGAAAATCTCAAACTCAAGAACTCAAGGAAAATCTCAAACTCAAGAACTCAAGGAAAATCATGTCCCACAGGAGACTTGAGCTTCCAGGGGTTGGGTCTGCCTGCGGGTGGGAACATTCATGTCAGCAGTGACTGAGGAGGGCCTTAAATAGCAGGGACCCTCAAAACACCAGTTTCCTTTAAGGGAAGGGAGAAGATGGACAAGAGGTCTTCCAGGCCAGCATCCGTGCAGGGAGCCACCACCTATTGATGTCCCCAACCCAAAGGGTAAAGGACACAGTCCTCATCCTGGGGTGCAAGCTGGAGAACACACCCATGAATCAGTTTTTTCTGAGAAGGTGACACATGTGGGGTCTCGAGAGGGAGGAACCAGCTACCAGCAATTCCGGAGTGGCTCCTGATGGTGGTTGATTCCTCCTCCAAGCCAACTGTGATTTCCTGTGAACAGGTGTAATGGCACATGCCCACTGCATCCTGTGCACTGCTGGAGGGAGGCTCTAGCCAGGTAGGTGCAAGGTGGTCTCCAAAGGCCTTGGGCCTGAGGTGGTGCTGGCCTTCTGTCCTCCAACCAGTTTCTGCCATCCAGTAGCCGCGGCTTCATGGGCCATCACTCCCCACAACCCTCTCCCCTGAGGCCTGGCTCACTCTGATCCTTGTCAGCACTCCATCAGGGCCAGAACCACCGTGGTTACCGGCAGCACTCAGAGCAGCAGAAACAGAACAATGCATGACTCAGAGTTCCACACTTCTGTTGTGGGTTCTAATTTTAGGCCATTGTTCCATTCCTCTCTTTGCCTTTCCCAGAATTCTAACGGGTGGGGGCAGACTGGCTTGCCAAGATGGAGACCACGACTGGGATGGGGTGCAGGGCTGAGGTGGGACTGAGGCAGTGGTCTGGGGGCTGGGTGGAGAGCAGACGGTGAAGAAAGGTGACCCTTGGGGAAAAGGGACTCTGCCACCTCCAGAGAGCAGCTTGATGGTGGGGAGACTGGTGGCTCTGATCCTTGTAACCTCTCTGTGATTACTCAGCAATGCCATTTGAGCTACAGGGAGGGAGATCTGGAAACCTCGTAGCTCTGAGTCATTTGGGTTCACAGGCCAGTGAAAAGCCCCACAAATCTCAGAACGATAGCAGGCTCGTGCACTGGTGGGTGAGCATGGGTGTGTCTGTGGTTCACGGGCCCTGTGGCTGCAGGGCAGCTGAAGATCAGCTCCATGGCCCCTCGTTTTCCTCATCCCATCCACAGAGGGACCAGCAATGGCCCTGCTCATCAGTAGTCCAGGCATGAGGTGGAGACTGGGGGTGGGTCTGCACTGCCAGGAAGCCATCTGGGCACTGCTTCCTTCCTGGGGTCTGAGCATCAGTGTTCATGATGAGGGGAGGCAGAGAGCTGGTTTGGAGTCTGACTGTCTGGTGCTCCTGTGTTTTTGGAAAGTTTTTCAGAGCCTGCATTCCCCTGAGCAGAATGTGGTATGTGATTCATAGCTCTTTGCAGTCCAATATGTGTGTGTGTGTGCGCGTGTGTGTGCGTGCACGCGTGCATGTATCCGAGTGCTTGCACATGCATGCCAGCACAGTAAGCTCCCTCCCTAAATTGTGAATAATCATGATCCTTCCTGGAAACCATCTTTGAGCTAGGATGTGAACCTCCTCATCTCAACTCACCTCTCCTTTCTACCCCTCACCTTCTTCGAGGTGATTACTTAGGTGTAACCTGGTAGAAAGAATAGGGCTAGGTATCCAAGAGGCCTTGTATCCAGCTCCACCCATGGACTGGGTGTGTGGCCCTGAGCAACTTCTTGCTCACCCTGCATTGGTTCTATTGGAATCGGGAAACTTGCGTGCCTTTCTTTCCTCCTCAGAGAGCTTGGAAGGGTGGAAGGGCTCTGAGGAGAGCTGGGCACCCCATTATGTGTGGCTGTTTGCTCTGGGAGGGTTTCCCTGGCAAATGAGGGTGGTCCTTCTCTTCCCTTGCTGACTCAGGCAGGGGACACAGCAGACTGGATGCCTAGAACCCCACAAGGGCTCAGGAAGCTGGTGCTCCTCTCTGCCTTCTTTCTGCTTTCTTCCCCTGAGCTCTTGGCCCCTTTACCCCTGGTTCAGGGTGGCTCTTCTGGCCAACGTGCATTCTGGACTCCTCCACCAGCTGTGCCCCCTCAACCCTTTTCATCAACTTCGTGGCTCATTTTCTCCCAATTCAGTGCCCTTTCCCTTAGCCTGCTTTTCTCCCCTCAAGATCAGAAACATTTAACTCTGTCTCTTCCCCTGCCAATCCTGTGCCCACCAGTATCAATACAAACCATGTCTCCATTCACCCAAGTCCATGAATATCTTTTGCTCTTGTCCTGTTCCTGAGTTGTATACTGCTGTGTAACAAACAACAAAAGCAACTGCAGTTTTGTTATACATCACAATGTGTGGGTCGGAAATTTTTGGATGGGTCTCAGTTGGACGATCCTTTCAATGTTTCCCATGATGTTGATTAAAATCTCTTAACAGTCCTTAGCTGATGAGATGGTCAGTCGGGAGGGTCTAAAATGCTTCATTCAGACATCTGATACTCCCAGCTGACTTGTCCCAGAGTGAGTGTTCTGAGAGACTTGGATGGAAGCTGCCAGGCTAAGATCAGCTGGGGTTGTCACCGGAGCACTTACAGGTGATCTCTCCAGCCTGGTGGTCTCAAGGGTGACAGCCTCAGCTGAGCCAGCCCACAATCAAGAGGAGGGATTAGATTCCACTCTCAAGTTAAGGAATAACAGAGACTTTCAAATCACCTTTCATTGACCAGCACACCTTTCAGGACTTGCTCTGAATCCTCTCACTTTGCTCTTGCAGATGAGGCATTGCTCTGACTCTTTCCTAGGTCCTTGATAGTCTTGGTTTTCCCAGCTGGGCTGTGCATTCTTTCAGGGAGGGAGGAAGGGGAGGTGCTGGCCAGGTGCTGCAGGCAGAGGCTATGCCCAGCAGATGTTTAACAAAGACAGAAGGAAGGCTCTCAGGAGCTGGAAGATGAGTTGTATAGGTTAAGCATCATGTCAATGACACATATTATCCATAAGCTGTCCTCCAAACATCAGGAACAATCATGGGACCATGAAATCCTAGCTCAGCAGCCTTGTTAGCGAGCAGGTATTTAGGCCCCCAGGCAGATGAGACAACAACCATCCGGTCAAAGTGGGCAGGGTGAGGGCTGTTTTGACGATGGCAGTTCTCATTCACAGGCTCTTGGCTCTTGCAGATTTGAAGTTGGCTGACTCAAGTCAGATAGAAGCTTGCAAATTCCACCTGCTTCAGCAGGAGGGAGCTGTACAGAATGAAACATCAGTGCACAGGTGCTGGAACAACAGTGCTATACAACAACAGCCTGATTAGCCTATCATTGGTCTCTCTCAACAATCTGTTTGAGCTTCAGCTTTACAGAACCTATTGTCAGTTACCACTTGGTTATCCACTTTCACCTTTCAATGTTTTGTGACTGTTTACTCTTCTATTCTATTTGTGTTTGTGGGTTTATACCTAAAACATGATTCACTTTTGTTTTAGTGAGACTTCCAGTTCAGTTCAGTTGCTCAGTTGTGTCCGACTCTTTGCGACCCCACGGACTGCAGCACGCCAGGCATCCCTGTCCATCACCAACTCCCGGAGTCTACTCAAATTCATGTCCATTGAGTCGGTGATGCCATCCTACTGTCTCATCCTCTGTCGTCCCCTTCTCCTCCTGCCCTCAATCTTTCTCAGCATCAGGGTCTCTTCCACTGAGTCAGCTCTTCGCATCAGGCAGCCATAGCATTGGAGTTTCAGCTTCAGCATCAGTCCTTCCAATGAATATACAAACTGATCTCCTTTAGGATGGACTGGATAGATTTCCTGCTGTTCAAGGGACTTTCAAGAGTCTCACCATAGTTCAAAAATATCAATCCTTCTGCACTCAGCTTTCTTTACAGTCCAACTCTCACATCCATACATTACTACTGGAAAAACCATAGCTTTGAACTAGATGAACCTTTGTTGCCAAAGCAATGCCTGCTTTTGAACATGCTATCTAGGTTGGTCATAACTTTTCTCCCAAGGAGTAAGCATCTTTTAATTTCATGGCAGTCACCATCTGCAGTGATTTTGGAGCCCCCAAAATAAAGTCTGTCAGAAGCAATGGGACCAGATGCCATGATCTTAGTTTTCTGAATGTTGAGTTTTAAGCCAGCTTTTTCACTCTCCTCTTTCACTTTCATCAAGAGCCTCTTTAGTTCTTCTTTGCTTTCTGCCATGAGTGTGGTGTCATCTGCATATCTGAGGTTATTGACATTTTTCTTGGTGCTCTTGATTCCAGCCTGTGCTCATCCAGCCCAGCGTTTCTCATGATGTACTCTGCATAGAAGTTAAATAAGCAGGGTGACAATATACAGCTTTGAAGTACTCCTTTCCCTATTTGGAACCAGTCTGTTGTTCCATGTCCAGTTCTAGCTATTGCTTCCTGACCTGCATACAGATTTCTCAAAAGGCAGGTCACGTGGTCTGGTATTTCCATCTCTTTCAGAATTTTCCACAGTGTATTGTGATCCACACAGTCAAAGGCTTTGGCATAGTCAATAAAGCAGAAGTAGATGTTTTTCTGGAACTCTCTAGCTTTTCCAATGATCCAGTGGATGTTGGCAATTTTATCTCTGGTTCCTCTGTCTTTTTTAAATCCAGCTTGAACATCTGGAAGTTCATGGTTCATGTACTGTTGAAGCCTGGCTTGGAGAATTTTGAGCATTACTTTACTAGCATGTGAGATGAGTGGAATCGTGTGGCAGTATGAGCATTCTTTGGCATTGCCTTTCTTTGGGATTGGAATGAAAATGGATCGTTTCCAGTCTTGTGGCCACTGCTGAGTTTTTCAAACTTGCTTGCGTATTGAGTGTAGCACTTTCACAGCGTTACCTTTTAGATGAGACTTCCAGAGAGAGTGGCTAAATCTGCCATGTTTAACTGGAAGTTCCAGGGTGCATTATTTAGTCATTTTATATGGTGCTAGTGGTAGGCTGCAGTCCATGGGGTCGAGAAGAGTCGGACACGACTGAGCGAATTCACTTTGACTTTTCACTTTCATATACTGGAGAAGGAAATGGCAACCCACTCCAGTGTTCTTGCCTGGAGAATCCCAGGGACGGAGAAGCCTGGTGGGCTGCCATCTATGGGGTGGCACAGAGTCGGACACAATTGAAGCAACTTAGCAGCAGTAGCAGCAGAAGTGCTAATGAACCTGCCTGCCAATGCAGAAAATGTAAGAGATGTAGATTTTATCCCTGGGTTGGGAAGATCCCCTGGAGAAGGACATGGTAACTCATGCCAGTATTCTTGCCTGGAGAATCCA
>SJYC01139414.1:0-26449 GCA_006408675.1 Madoqua kirkii
CACCTTGAGACCCAAGGGAGCCTCCATGAGAACTTGAACTCGGCAAAAAAAAAGGCAAAGGGAAGGTGGGAGGCTGAGTGAGGAGGGTGTAGGCTCAGCTTGCTGTCTGCAGTTTGCTGGGGTCCAGTTCTTGTGGGATCACAGCTGAGTCTCCCAGGAGCAGGGGCTGTGGGTACATGGACCAGGGGTCCCATGTTTCACCAGGGCCTGGTCCTTCTGGGGTCATGGCCAAGTCTCCTAGGAGCAGAGACTGGGTACATGGACCAGAGGTCCCATGTTCACAGGCACTGCACAGCTTGCCCTTCTGGGTGGACTCATTACATAGAGGGGTGGGGGAGATGCCCCCCCACTGAGTGGACAGTGCAGCTTCCGCATCTCAAGGGCTCTGACTCATGAGGGTGCCTAGAGGAAGGTGGGGGACAGGGGTTGCAAGCTACCAGTGAGAAATGGGGGCAGAGAAGAAGTGGGGCTAGAAACAGGGAAGGCAACCAACCACAATCACAAAACATGAAAGTGCAGTGGCATGGTAGATGGCAAGGCCGCCATGCTACTAGAGAGATGGGTGGTGATGGGGGCTCATGGGAAACAGGACAATTGAAGATGACTCCAGGATGCCAGGCAGCACGGCTGAGTGGGCACCGGTCCCCAGAGCTGTCCCCTACCCCCATGGTTGGTTTCCTCCTGGAGGGTGAGCAGAGCAGTGGAGAATGGGCACACGTAGGGCCTTCCTTCATGTCAAACACTGACCCTTTCACTTTTCAGTCCATGTTGGCAAGTATTCCCTGTCCTGTTAAGATCAGGTTACCTACTGTATTTTAGATTCCACATATAAGTGATACCATGCGAGCTAGTAATACAACATTGTAAATCAACTATACTTCAAAAAAAAAAAAAGATCAGGTTATGGATCCAGTTCAATACCCCACCACACCATACCCTCCATTTCAGGAAATGCAACCTGAGAGCAGAAACTTCATCCCTGAGGGGGTCTTGGGGAAACTGAAAGGCCAGATACCAGACAACAGCAAGCTTCTGAGAAAACTTGCCATGAAGCCATTCAGAATGAGAGAGCAGAAGGGACTGTAGGTGAGGAAGACAGACCCGGAAGGGGTTGTGGCCAGGACCCAACCCCTGTGATGTTGTGATTTAGCATAAGAAATCCATGCAGGTGTCTGTCCCCATTCACAGCACAGAGCTTAAACCCATGGCCTTCCCTAAGTGATGAGAGGTATAATGGTATCTTTTGTGATTCTACTGAGATGACTTGGGGACCACACCCAGGGATGGACACTGGTGACCCAGGAGCCAGCCATGTGATTAGTGGGACCTTCAATCCTACCCCAACCTCTGGGGAGAGGAGAGAGACTGGACAATGAGTTCAATCACCAAAGGCCAAAGATGTAATCAGTCGTGTCTCTGTAATGAAGCCTCCATGAAACCCCAGAAGGACAGGGTTTGGAGAGCTTCCTGGAGGTGGAGGGTGAAGGTTTGGGGAGGGTGGTATGGCAGGGGAGGGCCTGGAAACCCTGGGCCTCCCCATATACCCTGCCCTCTTCATCTCTTCCATCTGGTCTTCCTGGTTACATCCTTTTATAATCGAGTGGATATATAGTTAATATGATGCTTATATGAGGTCTGTGAGCTGCTCCAGCAAATTAATCCAACTCAAGGACAGGGTCAGGGACTTCCCTGGCAGTCCCAGTGGTTAAGACTTAGTGATTCCAATGCAGGGGCCAAGAGTTCAATCCCTGGTTGGGGAACTAAGACCCCAAGGAAAGGGTCGTGGGACTCTCCCATTTGTAGCCATTGGGTCAGAAGCCCAGGGCACAGTGTGGACCTGTGACTGGAGTGTGAAGTTGGGGCAGGGGCAGCCTTGGGGGGCTGACCCTTTGCTGTATGGGATTGATACTGTCTCCAGGCGGACAGTCTCAGGATCGAGGTGAACTGTGGGACATCCGGCTGGTGTCCCAGGGCCGCATGGTGCTGTGGGGACCCCTCCCCCTACATGGGAATTGTGTGCAGAGCCTTTGACCACCCATGTCCTCAAGGGTGGGGGCCTGCTCTTCTCTCTGGAGGCTTTGACGACCCTGCCACTTCTGAAGTCCTCTGTCACTTGTCATTCAGATTTGCTTTTTTACACAGTTGGTCTGATGTGGCTCCCCCTCCCCATGATCCCACTCTGCCTCCACGTGCCCTTGGGATGAACTGCTTCGTGGACCGGCATACTTGTTGTCTGAAGGCTGCTGCAGAGACCAGCCCATGGGGTCCCCAGCCAGTCGAGGGGACACATCTGGGGGTTAAGGGACAACAGTCTTATTTTACTGTCGTCACTGTCCTCCCTGGGGCGGAAGCCTCCTGAGGGGAGGGAGAGCCCACAGCCTCACATGTTGCTTCGACCAGCTGGGAGACACTCATTCACCTTCAACTTGAAACATGAGTCAGAAAGGCTTGGCCCAGGATTGCTTTTTCTCTCTTGAGCCAGAGTAGTCTTGTGTTTAGGCACCAAACACTTACAACTTCTCCTGGAAGGATGATAACAACAGTGGTATTACCAACCACTCAGCACTTGCTAAGTTGCTTCAGTTGTGTTGACTCCTCTATGGACTGTAGCCCGCCAGGCTCCTCCGTCCACGGGATTCTCCAGGCAAGAATACTGGAGTGGGTTGCCATTTCCTCCTCCAGGGGATCTTCCTGACTCAGGGATTGAGCCTGAGCCTCTTATGTTTCCTGTATTAGCAGGCAGGTTCCTTACCACTGACGCCACCTGGGAAGCCCAACTGACTATATACTAGATCACACATGCACTCTCTCACACACGCACACCATCCACAGTCCAGAATCCCACAGCACGTGTGTGCAGTGAGTGGGCCAGCAGGCCGCTCACCCCGGCCACCCCCTGGGAGGGTCGCTGCCCTCACGTCTGACTCAACGCACTGTGCTGTTTGCTTTGCTCCCTCTAGGAAATCCTGTTCTCACAGTTGGCCAGGCAGGGCCTCACAGGGGTGGTGCCCAAATGTGAGTCTGGCTCATGTTTTGGTCCAGGAACTGCACCCCTTCATGGGAAGTCACTGCTCCTTCCCTGATAAGAATACAGGGTCCTGGACAAAGCCCCAGGCCAGGGGCCAGGAGACGGGGGACCTGGATGCTCTCTCATGCCCTTGGGCAGGTCACTTTCCTCTCAAGAAAGTGGGCCCCAATTTCTCCTAGAAGAATGAGGGGCTTGCACTCTGTAAAGGATAAAGTTCCTCACAGCTCTAAACATCTAATGTGTGCTTGCCTGCTCAGTCACTTCAGTTGTATCCAACTCTTTGCAACTCCTTGCACCGTAGCCCGCCGGACTCCTCTGTCCATGGGATTCTCCAGACAAGAATACTGGAGTGGGTTGCCATGCTCTCCTTCAGGGGATCTTCCCCATCCAGGGATCAAACCTGAGGCCTCCTGCATCTTTGCCTCGCAGGCGGATTCTCTACCTGTGAGCCACTGGGGAAGCTTATAGCAAAACTCCAGGAACTTTTTATTCCTACTTTTTTTTTCTTTCGTTCAAGTGAATCTGATTGGATGCAACATAGTGAAAATATCCTTGCAGGGTCAGACTTGTTGGAATTTATCTTTTCTGTTCATCTTTTACTATTATTATTATTTGCCACACTGTGCAGCATTCTTCGGTATCTTTGTTCCCCAAACAGGGATCGAACCCTCACCGTCTGGAGTGGAAGCACCGAGTCTTAAGCACTGGACTGCCAGGGAAGTCCCTCATCTTTTGTTATTATAATCTAATGTATGCTGAACGAGATGCTTTATTCTAGATGTTTTGGTGGCAATTTTACTTACTTAAATGAGGTGTAACATAGAATCAAGTTAGAACGGGTAACATAATGAAGGGCGTATGCCCACCCCCACTTCAGAAAGAAAGCACGAGCCACCACTACGAAGACATGCTCTGCTTTGCCCTTACGTCATTTCCCATCTCTTCTCAGAGACAACAACTATCTGGAATCTTACCTGGATCGTCCTCCTGCACTTTACACATAAACATTGTACATACAGGGATAGTCCTGATGGTAAAGAACCCACCTCCCAGTGCAGGAGACGTAAGAGATGCAGGTTCAATCCCGGGGTGGAGAAGATCCCCAGGAGGAGGGCATGGCAACCCACTCCAGTATTCTTACCTGGAGAATCCTACGGACAGAGGAGCCTGGTGGCCTACAGTCCATAGGGTCACAAAGAGTTGAACACAGCTGAACTGACTTAGCACACATGCACGTTATACACAGAATTTTTCATGTGTGTGACCATCACATAAACAGTATCATAGAGTGTATATCATCTCCTTACTGGCTCCCTTTCCTCATTCACTTTGGGGTTTTAATCTACGTAGATTTATTTCTACTGTTGGATGATTGTCTAGTTTATGGATCAGTGGGAATTTATTTAAAGGCATTTTCCTCTTGGGTGAACTTTTCGATTGCTATCCTTCTTTCTTCCTTTTAACTTATCATACACAAGGCTGTTCTGAATGTTCCTAGTCTGTGTGTGTTCCTGAACACATGAGAAAGTTTTTCTAGAAGCATTGTTGTTGGCCCCGACTTGCTGAGCTATTTCCAAATCGCTTTCCACGGAGGTTTGCTGATAAACCCTCCATCTCTTCAAAAACATTAGGTATGGTGCCGTCAGACTTCTTTTTATAAACAACAAGATTTTTTGAGTAAGTAAAACCTTCAAGTGCCTCAAAATTGAAAACCATGAAAGGGCAGGATGTGAAGATAATTTTGTTTCTGGTCCCCCGGCCTCCAGTGTTCCATTGTGTTAACTGTCCCTAATGCGCCCCTTCTGCAGACATTTGATGCATTCTAGAAGCATTGTTCTTGCCAAGGGTGTGCTGGTGCTCCTGCTGTCGCTTCAGTTCGGCTCTGTGCGACTCCATAGACGGCAGCCCACCAGGCTTCCCCGTGGAGTGGGTTGCCATTTCCTTCTCCAATGCATGAAAGTGAAAAGTGAAAGTGAAGTCACTCAGTCGTGTCCGACTCTTAGTGACTCCATGGACTGCAGGCTCCTCTGCCCATGGGATTTTCCAGGCAGGAGCACTGGAGTGGGGTGCCATTGCCTTCTCCATGTGCTGGTGGGTGTCTCCTCTTGGGGCGGTTTCTCCACTCAGTGACCACCTTCACAGCCTCCCATGCCGCCCCTGTCCATTCACCTGACGATGTATCTTTGTGACCATTGTGTGTCACTACAGAGACTCTGCATTCTTATTTAATGTTAAAATCATTCACTGCTACTTGACTCCTTTTTAAATTAAAAGAATACATTTTTTGGTGAGATGAATCACACACCAAAGAATATAAAACATTTAGAGGCAATCAGAATAAGAGGAATAAAATGGACCCTGCCGACTCCTCTCTCAGGCTCAGAAATAGAATCGAATCAGCACCTCCGAAACCCTCCTTCTCCTCTTCTTCAGGGCAGCCCCTTCCCTCCACCCCAGCTGATCCTGCTCCAAACTCTAGTGTCAATGATTCCTCTGCTTTTTAAAATAGATTTCCAGCTCGTGTGTGTGTCCTCAAAGGACCCACGGCTCAGTTTTGACTGGGTAGCAAATGCAAATTTAACTGGAATTAAAAAGTTAAATAAATAAATAATCCTGCCCCTAGGTTTCCAGAGGAAGGTGAAGTCAGTGGAGTTTCTGGGTCGAGATTCCCAGAACCCCTCTGGAAAAGTTGGGATGCAAATCCACGGGGAGCGCTGAGCTCACACCATTGGAGCACCTGGCTATGAAACAGTTTCTGGGTTCCGCAGCAGTGCGGTCTGGTCAGCAGCTCAGAGCTTCTGGGTCTGAAGTCACTGGAGCCAGGAACTTCTTGATCACTTCATTGCTGACTTTCTACCTCTTTAGTATATTTCTGGAACTCCTATCAAACATTAGTGGTGGACACCCTGGTCCTCTAAGTGTACTATTTTCACCTTTTTGTGTTTTTGACTACTCTCTGGAAGACAGAGGATGAGATGGTTGGATGGCATCACAGAGTCGAAGTACATGAGTTTGAGCAAGCTCCAGAAGTTGGTGATGGACAGGGAAGCCTGGCGTGCTGGCGTGCTGCAGTCCATAGGGTCACAAAGAGTTGGACACAATGGAGCGACTCAATTGAACTGAACTGGGAGATTTCCTCAAATTTAGCTTCCACTGAATTTGTCGCTGCAATCGATTTGAATTTCTTAGAGCTCTTTTGTCAACTTTGAATGTCTGAATGATCCCTTTTCAAAACATTTCATTCTTGTGTCATGGATGAGAAATCTTTTATGTGGCTAATGTTAAGAGTGTGTGTGTGTGTGTGTGTGTATCAATTCTGGCTGAAAAGATTGAGCTGAGGAATAAAAGGCTGATTACATGCTCTGGGTCCACAATTGAAACTCGTTGATTTCCACACTATAAGGGGGCCATTTGCTTGGGGACCCCTAAAGTCAATTTCCGAGGATGTTTCCTGTCAGGCTGGTGAGATTCTCTATGGGGAATCTTTTCATCTCCTGGCTTGAGAGGAAAGGTCCGGCCAACCCGTGATCTGGGAATTGAATGGGAGAAAAAGGCTGGAATATCTCTGCATTAAATGTTCAGTAGACAAAGTTTACCTGTACCCACAACCATGACTGCCAAGTCCCAGTCCCTTGACCTACTGTTCTACCCTCCCCAGAGAGGCAAGGTAGAAAAAGTTCCAGGGGTAGGGAGGGAACAGGGAACTTAGAGATTTATACTTCCTTTTTTTCTTATTATTAGTAATGGAGTTAGTTTCTGCTATACAGCAGAGTGGGTCAGCTGTATGTATACATATACATCCTCTTCCTCTTGAACCTCCCTCCCAGCCCCACCTCCATCTCACCCCTCTGAGTTATCACAGATCACCAAGCTGAGCTCCCTGTGCTATATAGCAGCTTCCCTCTATTTCACACATGATAGTGTATATATGGGAGAAGGCAATGGTACCCCACTCCAGTACTCTTGCCTGGAAAATCCCATGGACGGAGGAACCTGGTGGGCTACAGTCCATGGGGTCGTGAAGAGTCAGACACGACTGACTTCACTTTCACTTTTCACTTTCATGCATTGGAGAAGGAAATGGCAACCCACTCCAGTGTTCTTGCCTGGAGAATCCCAGGGACGGGGAAGCCTGGTGGGCTGCTGTCTATGGGGTCACAGAGTTGGACACGACTGAAGTGACTTAGCAGCAGCAGCAGTGTATATATGTGGCTTCCCTAGTGGCTCAGATGGTAAAGAATCTGCTTGCAATGCAGGAGACCCGGCTTCAATTCCTGAGTCAGGAAGGTCCCCTGAAGGAGGAAATGACAACCCACTCCAGTACTCTTGCCTGGAGAATCCCATGGACAGAGGAACCTGACGGGATACAGTCCACGGGTCGCAAAGAGTCGGATAGACTGAGCGACTAACTCTTTAGTCTACGTATGTCAGTGCTATTCTCCCAGTTTGTCCCATCCTCCCCTTCCCTCACTGTGTCTATTTGGATGGACCTAGAATCTGTCATACAGAGTGAAGTAAATCAGAGAAAAATATCACATATTAACATATATATATGGAATCTAGAAAATTGATCCTGATAAACCTACTTGCAAGGAAGGAACAGAGAGACTCAGATGTAGAGATCCATTACTCCTGAGGTAGCATCACCCAGATTCCTTTTTCCAACATCGTCTTTACCCCACCTCCCATCCTCACCCCCATTGTTCTGACCCTCTTAGGTTTGGGATCTCTGGATTTCCCACACTTCCCTTTCAATTCTACTTTCAAACTGGGAAATCTTTTCAGAACTTGTCTCTTTCTTGTAGTCTCATGTCAAACCAGGCCATAAAAGCAAATGCATGATACACGTGTTTTTTTCCCCCACTTCTTAACTAAAACCACAAGTTCATTTGCTCCATTTCTCTTGTTACAGGCAACATGCTACATATGTCAGGGTTTCTGCTAGATCAGCACTATGGTACTGGTCCTAATATCTGCATCCATCAGTTTGAACTAAATTATGTTGTAATAATAAATGGCTTCCAAAATCCTAGTGCCTTACAACATCGGATATTTATTTCTTGCTCATATACGTATTGGCAGCACATCAACTTTCGCCCTGTACTCTTTTGTGATACAGGCTAGGAGGGGCCACCATCTTTATCTTGTGGCAGAAGGAACAAAGCAATGGCGGAAGCATGCCTGGGCTCTTAAAACATCTGTTCAAACAACTGTATACATTTCACAGGACAAAGAAAGTCACATGGTGAACCCTGATCTCAGTGGGCAGCAGGTCTGTCCTCCCTCCAGGCGGGACCCCAGGAAAGGGCTCTCTAGGGGGTGCACCTAGTATCGAGGAAAAGCAAATACTTGGAATAAATAGTACAATCATACCATTTGCTGTATTCTTTTTTTTTTTTTTTAGTTTTTTTTTTTTCCTTGAACTAATTCATCCAAAACAGATCTGGGGACTTCCCAGTGGTCCAGTGGTTAAGAATCCTCCTGCCAATGCAGGGGACACGGGTTCAATCCCTGGTCCTGGTCCAGAGCAACTAAACCCGTGTCCCACTACTCAGCCCACTCCCCCTAGAGCCCGTGCTCTGCAGCAAGAGAAGCCACTGCAGTGAGGAGCCCACACACCGCAGCTGGAGAGGAGCCCTCTCACTGCAACTAGAAAAAGCCCGTGCGCAGCAACGAGGACCCAACACAGCTAAAAAGAAAAAATTCAAATTTGAGATTTGTTCTTTTCAAGCCATCATGTGCTAATGAGATAAGAGATTGTCATGTGGCATCTCTTTCCTTACCACCCCTGTCTCTTCAATGAGTGCATGGCCTGGCTCTGTGGTAGAGGATGAACTGCTTTGCCTTGGTACAAATGACCTGTGAACAGCCAGTCTCAGGGTATGAAGGTGATTCCCATGGCTACCCGTCCCAGCAAGGTGCCAGCACTAACTCTCAGAGCTCCCTCCGCCTTCTCCTGAGGGTTTCTTATGTAGAACCCCACTGGGTGAGATGCTTTGGATGTCGTTTGGGTGTGGTTTCATGTCCATCAGCATCTCGGGGTGGCTGGGGGTTCCACTGGTTTCCAGGCTGAGATTGTCATGAGATCCTCATTTCTCTTACAGCTCGTGTATACTTTCAAAAGAAGCTGCCATCACTGGAGGTGACTGGAGATTTCATCCTAGCCAGCAGAAAAATTGAACAAGGCTCTTGTCTCTAAATATTCTCTACGTGCAGACAAGGCAGGTAGTGGGATCTTCCTTTCCTCTAGTTGCTGACTGAGCATAAATTAATGGTGTTTACATTTTTAGGAACAGTCATCAGCTCATGATTCATGATGAAGAAAATGTTCCTATCTCTCCTGCTCTGTAAGGGTTTATTTTGGTTTCTTGGTTGTTTATGTTGAAAGTTCCAAGATTCACGGCCTTGGCTAAATCTGCAAAGAATCCATCATCTAAACAGCACCTTTCTCTAGGTCTATAGGGTACAGACTATTTATTTTTATGTGAAAGTGACCGGCATTCATTTTGGCATTGGTCCCAGATGTCACACCCCGAAAAGCTGACCTAGCCAGAGGGTAGCTATGCCTCTCTGCTCCTAAAGTGAGAAGAATACAGCCTCCTCATGCTGGAAGCCTGGGAGCTTTGTGGGTGACTAGGTGCTGCTCTTTGAGCATCCGTCCTGTACAAATTCTTAAACTCACCGCAAGAACCTATCAGCTTGGTCTAGCCATGTGTCTGTATTATACTACTTTGCTTGTGAGTGGTTGGAGGAGCCCTAGAATTAAGGTTAATAGAAAAGCTCCTTTAGGACTTCCTTGGTGGTCTGGTGGCTAAGACTCCGAGCTCTCAATGCAGGGGGCCAGGGTTCAACCCCTGGTCAGAGGACTAAGATCCAAATGTCGTAACGAAGAGTTCATATGATGCAACTAAAGATCTTGCATGCTGCAACGAAGATGGAAGATTCCACGTGCTGCAACTAAGACCTGATGTAGGCAAGTAATTTTTTTTTAAAAGAAAGGCTTCTTCACCTTGAGTTGAGCTAGGTGGTCTAATGGCCCTCATGGACTATTCACACATGGTCCCTTCCCCTGCCAGGCACACCTAAAGTGGCACTGCCCATCACCTTGAGCTCAGGTAGAGCTCTAGCCAGTGAACTGTGAGCAAATGCCTCTGACTGCCGGTGTGCAACGTGCCACATTTCCTCTGGACAGAGCAAGGGTGATGTTATTGGTAACCTGAGTGAAAGGAGGCTGAGCTCATCTGCTCAGGATGGATGATGTGAGCAAGAATTCTCTTTGTTATGTTCAACCATTGACATTTCGTGGTTATTTAGAACCATACTTAAACACAGGCCATCTTGGGCCATGAAATAACACAGAGACTCAAAATCCAAGCCTTTTCTAACTCTGACCTGAAACCCAGAACTATAAGAGAAAAAATTTACAGATGACTATGTTTTTAAAAGTCAAAAGGTCTTAGATGGTAAGATTCAAAATGCAAAAAGCAAAGTACACTGAGGGGAAGATATCTGAAGCTCCTGGACTGAAGGCTTGTTTCTCTGTACTCGGATCATGCTGTTCCTCCACTTAAAATGCTGTTCCCACAGAGAGACTCATGGCTCAGACTCTCTCCTGCTCCCAGAATCAGCTCAAATGCCGTCTTCTCAGAGAGGCTTTCCTGAACTTGAACTTCTCATGCAATGGCTGTCCTTTCCTTTCTTTATTCTCCTGATGACATGTGTTCAATGTTGTGCCCATCTATTTATTTATTAGGCCTGCCCACTCCACCCCCTGGGATGTCTGGTCTGTTTGCTTTATTTACTGCTTTGCCTCCAAAGTCAGACACACCTGAGTGACTAACATTACTATATCTCCAGCACACAAAATGTTAGGCACTCAATAAGGATTTGTTAAATGGATTATCCAAGTTTGGGTACGTGAAAAAAAAAGTACAAAACTATGAATTTTATGCTTCCATTTGTGTAAAAGGGATTTTCCCCTTCTTATGTAATCTAGACTGTTGGATCTCCTATAGAACAAACAAATGGTTTTGCCAACAAATAAATTGCAAGGAGCATAAAAGAAGAGGAAAAATCTGTAGACTAAAAGAGACCTAAAAGGGAAGGTGGGGGGGAGGGATAAATTAGGAGATTGGAATTAACATACACACTGTTGTTTTCCAGTCACTCAGTTGTGTCCAACTGTTTGAGACCCCCTGGACTGCAGCACGCCAGGCTTCCCTGTCCTTCAACTCCAGAGCTTGCTCAGATTCATGTCCATCGAGTCAGTGATGCCATCCAACCATCTCATCCTCTGTTGTCCCCCTCTCCTCCTGCCTTCCATCTTTCCCAGCATCAGGGCCTTTTCTAATGAGTCGGCTCTTCACATAGTACTATACGTCAAAGAGATATGCTACTGCATGGCACAGGGAACCCAATATTCTGTAATAACATATAAGGAGAAAGAACTTGAAAAGGAATAGACATATACATATATATATGTATAACTGAATCACTTTGTTGTACACCTTAAACTAACACAACATTGTACATCAACTATGCTGCTAAGTCGCTTCAGTCGTGTCCAACTCTGTGCACCCCATGGACGGCAGCCCACCAGGCTCCCCTGTCCCTGGGACTCTCCAGGCAAGAACGCTGGAGTGGGTTGCCATTTCCTTCTCCAGCATCAACTATACTCCAATATAAAATACAAATGAAAAACATAAAAGAGACTTAAAATAATGCATCAATGATAGTACCACGTGTATCTTATTTGGCTCCTGATTCAAATAAACAGAATTTTTTTTTTAAGGCTGAAATTTTTGAAGCCATTGGAAACTTGAATACTGCCTGAATGTTTTTGATTATTAAGGAATTATTCTTGATTTTAGGTTGTGATTATTGTATTTTGGTTATGTTTTAAAAGTCTTCATCCTTCGATAGACACACAGAAATATTTACAGATGGAATGCTGTGATGTCTGGGAGGGGACAGGGGTGTGTGATTGAAACAGGATTATTCTCAGGTTGATACTACTTGAAGTAGGGTGGTGGGAGCACAGGATTTCATGATAGTACTTGGTCTGCTTTTGCATTTTCCACAGCCAAAAGCTTACAAAAGAACATCTGTATGCACATTTATACACACATACACATACATGCACACACACATACATGCACACATGGGCACACACACACACACACACACACACACACATCTCTATTGATTTGTACATGCAACATGTCCTCTACAAAGATCCTTGAGAAACTTACATTGTCTGTGGGTTGGGGTGGGGGTCCCTGGATAGCTATGAGTAGCAGGGGGAGAAGGCAATGGCCCCCACTCCAGTACTCTTGCCTGGAAAATCCCATGGACGGAGGAGCCTGGTAGGCTGCAGTCCATGGGGTCGCTAAGAGTCAGACACGACTGAGTGACTTCACTTTGACTTTTCACTTTCCTGCATTGGAGAAGGAAATGGCAACCCACTCCAGTATTCTTGCCTGGAGAATCCCAGGGACGGGGGAGCCTGGTGGGCTGCTGTCTATGGGGTCGCACAGAGTTGGATACGACTGAAGCGACTTAGCAGCAGCAGCAGCAAGTTTTTTTGTTTGTAAATTTATATGTATTTTTCAAATTTTGGACACTATGACTGCGTTCTCTATTCAAAAAAGTCATTTAATTATTTTAAGCTGGTCCTCAAGAATGTTTTTTCTTAGCTGTATGACCTCAGGCAAATTTCTATAAAATTCTTCTCCTATAAATTGAAGATAATGGTGTCTCCTCCTGGAGGTGAGGAATATAAAACATTTGGCATAATGCCAAGGATATGGTGAAGGCTTCACAAGCTGTAGCTGTTTCCACTTTTACTAACCCTGAATGAGGGATGGGGGAACCAAGAGAGGAAACAAGAGATCCTGAGCTTGGACCAAAAATGCCGAGAGAGACACGCGTGTTTGTTTTTGGGGTCCTATGGCCTTGCCTTGATTAATATCAGCTGCGTGAGAGCAGACAGGCTGTTATTTATCTTAGAGAAGATGACTTGGGTTGGTACTCAGTCTGATTTTCATGTGCCTTTATTTTGAAATTGTGGTTTGAGGGCTGCCTCAGGAATTGGAAACAGCTGGAGCCTCAGAACCTCAGTGTGGTCCTGCCAGGGCAATTCTTACCTTTTTAGGTTACCACATCTATAAAAGAGCTAGTAAGATCAGAGGACCGTCAAGGACCACCACTTCTAACTCCTTGTTACTCCCCAGAAATATTCAGAAGTCTGTTTCCAACAGTCTCAGTGGGGAGACTTCAAATTCATTCATTCATCTAACCATTTATTCAATCAGTGTGTGCTAGGTACCATTCCAGATACTGGAAACTCAGCAGTGAACAAAACCTAGAGGTAGTCTCCTCTCATGGAGCTAAAATTCTAGGAGTGGAAGGTAAGCAACACACGAGTGAACCAACCACCAATCCACAAATGTCTAAATAATTTCTGATAACCACCTGTATTATCAAGAAAACAGAATATGAAATTGGTGTAAAGAACAGAGGGGTGGTCAAGAGAGTTCTCTTTCGAGAGTGGAATACCTGAGCTGAGACCTCAAAGATAAGACATGAGTCATGCAAAATCTGGAAGAAATGGTCTAAAAAAATGCAATTTAAATGCAAAATAAATGACTGTTCTGCTCCACTTGCCTGGTGTGTCTGAATTTAATGAGAATTTGCTTTACCTGCTCCCATCCACTCCCACAGCCCAGGGAAGGGCCACCTTCAAGGCTGTTTGTTACTTTTAAAAATAGCTCATCTAAGATACCTCTATGAACTTCTCTAGGGATCTGATTTCCAGAAGTGTTAATGCTACATTTTGATGATAGATCAATCTGACAAAAAATGCCTCATTTTATTCTGAAAACTGTCCTGAGAACAAATCTTAAAATTGTGAAAGAACTGAGGGACAGTATCCAATTCTCGAGAAGAAAAGGAGAGTCTTTGGAATTTGCTTTTTCTTTTATCTTATCTTCCCTTATCTTTCTTTTCATTTCCTAATGCTTATGCCCTCAGATGGAGAAGGAAATGGCAACCCACTCCAGGGTTCTTGCTTGGAAAATCCCATTGACAGAGGAGCCTGGCGGACTATAGTCCAGGGGGTCACAAAGAATTGAACACGACTTAGCTACTGAGCACGCATGCCCTCATAATCTTTACCCAGAAAAGAATGACAAGCCTCTCCTGCTGAAACCTTTCTTTTCTGGGTCTCTTTCCTCCACTTCAGCAGTTGTACAGGGGAGAAACATGCATGAGATGGAGGAGGGCAAAACTCATCTTTTCTGAGTAAATTCAGTGCATCTTTGTCACACAAGCGCTGCTTTTGTAAACCTTACCATACAAAGAAGCACATATTTCCCACTGATTTTTAAGAAAAGACTTAGTGAAAGTAGAGCGGTTGAATTCAACCACTGGCACTTGGCGACACAAGCTCACACCCTGGTCATGTGACATTGACCCGGCGTCCTGGGAGTCAGGACTCGGGGACACATGGTAACGCACACGAGCTGTGACGACCAATTGACAGAGAGCCAACATGCTCAGTGGAGACAGTACTCAGGGCCCATAGTACATTCAGGGACCCAGAAAAATGTCTTAATTTCCTCAAAATCAGAAGGAAAAAATTACAGTTTTAGGCCAAATGAGAAGTTAATAGATATTACCAATATACTCATCTTTATACCCAAACAGTGATAAAATATCATCTTTTTAGTGAAGGAATGGCCTTTGAAGGCCAAAGAGCCCAAGGCCATTGACACCATTCAGGGTTAGTGACAGTAACGCAATAATGAAGCTGCACGTTAATTATCTATGATCAGGAGTGGATTTGCTAGTGGCAGAGCATGTAATTCGGTCACTGTACGAGAGATGATTGGCGGCCACCTTGCTCTTGCTTCTTGGCTGAAAGGAGCACTGATTTTCCTGATTTCCTCCATCAGTTCTTCCCCCTGCCCATTTTTGGCATCGCTGTTGTGACTTCAGCAATTCTTTCTTCTCTGCGTCCCCATCCTTCCCAGTTCCCTTTCTTCCTCCGGTCCTTTCACTTTACTCCTCATTCCCTTCCTCCTGGCCTCCCTCCTTCCCACTAAATGTGTCACACTTTTCCTTGTGCCTGAGGTGACACCAAAAGGGGCAACGCAAGCCAGGAAGTCATAATCACACAAAGGACGCTCTAGGGATGTGGCTGAGTCCCAAAGAACACATCTCCTATCCTTTTTATGTACAAGGGAGGGCGTGTGTGTGTGCGTTCGTGTGCGTGTGTGTGTGCGTGTGTGTGTAGCAGAATTCACCTGCTTCACTCTCTCAAGAAGTCTCGCTATAAATATGGTCTGCTACGTCCTCACACTACTTGCCTTTGAAATGTCCTAAAAACATACTTCTGTCGTTTGACAGCAAGTTGAGGAGCATGACAACCGAGGACACAGAATTAATGGAAGTCATAAAGTTTTACCTCCATGAGATGCGCTCTTGAGATCATAAAGCTGTAGGCCATGAAAAACAGCGACTGACGGCAACCGTGGGGTGAGGAAATTCTCTTCTGAGTTGAGCTCTAATCTTGGCAGCGAACTGGGCAAGGTAATGCCTTTGTGGACAAACTATGAATTCGTAAATAGATACAATTTAGACTTTCAAGAAAATGGGGTCAGGCAAGGGTTGATTGTGGGGCAAGTAGAAGATCCTTGCTGAGTTTTTAAGGCCTCAGATTTATGGACATTCTGAAAGGTCACCAGCTATGGTGGGAAGTTGAATCCATATTTCAACACTAGCTCTGTCTTTGCTACAGTATTGATGGTTTCCTGGGCCTGGTCAACCCCTGACCTCTTGGTGGTAGTGAAATTTCTGGAATTTAGCTTTCTCGGTTCTGAAAGTGCACCATGACCTAAAGGAAAAAGTTTGTGCCTCTAAATTACTGTGACTAATATGTTACAAAGGTCTAATACAAAATAAATATTATTGATGGGCTTCCCTGGTAGCTCAGCGGTAAAGAATCCACCTGTCAATGTCTGATTCCTGGGTTGGAAAGATCTCCTGGTGAAGAAAATAGCAACCCACTGCAATATTCTTGACTGGGAAATCCCATGGAAAGAGGAGTCTGGTGGGTTGTAGTCCATGGGGTTGCAAATCAGATACAGCTTGGTGACAAACAACACCAGCCACAGCAACTTGATGTCCAGCAACTAAAAGTTACAAGACATGTAACATTATTTGGTATCTAATATACCTGCTTATTTGAAAATGGGAGGAAAAAACAAAAATACAAAAGGAGAATGCATTATGTGAAACAGGAATCATTTAGATGGTGAAACTATTCAGTAATGGTGAATATATTATGCTATACATTTTTCAAAACCCATCAAACTTCATAGCACAGAGTTAACCTTATTATGTGCAAATTTAAAAAAAAGCATTTAATAATCAACAAGATCCTATTGCACAGCACAGGGAACTATATTTAATATCCTGTGATAAACCATAATGTGTGTGTTAGTCAGTCAGTTGTGTCTGACTCTTTGCAACCCCATGGACTGTAGCACACCAGGCTCCTCTGTCCATGGAATTCTCCACACAAGAATACTGGAGTGAGTTGCCATTTCCTTCTCCAGGTGATCTTCCCAACATAGGGATCAAACCTGGGTCTCACATACTGCAGGCAGATTTGTTACCATTTGAGCTACCCAACAAATAGCAATAAACCATAATAGAAAAGAATATGAAAAAGAATGTACATATATGTGTGTGTGTGTGTGTGTACATATATATGAAGCAAGGAATTTAAACCAGTCAGTCTTAAAGGAAATCAACCCTGAATACTGTTTGGAAGGACTGATGCTGAAGCTGAAGCTCCAATACTTTGGCCACCTGATGGGAACTCAATGGAAAAGACCCTGATGCTGGGAAAGATTGAGAACAGGAGGAGAGGGGGTGAGAGGATGAGATGGTTGGATGGCATTACCGATTCAATGGATATGAACTTGGGCAATCTTTGGGAAATGGTGAGGGGTGGGGAAGCCTGGCGTGCTGCAGTCCATGGGGTCACTAAGAGTTGAACATGACTTGGCGACTGAACAACAACAAAAAGAGTATAAATATTCATGAGTCTACCTTAATATAAATTAATAATTGAATACATTTTAAAATTGAAGTATAATTGATTTAGTTTCAAGTGTATAACATAGTGATTTCATGTATATATTTCATATTCTTTTCCCTTATAGGTTATAAAATGTTGAATATAGTTCCTTTCACTATACAGTAGGACCTTGTGTATCTGTTTCATGTATAGTATTGTGTACAATTAATCCTCAATTTCTAATTTACCCCTCCCTCAATACATTTTTCTAATTGGAGGAGAATAGACATATTTCACACGCAGAAGAATTCCAAATGACTTCTGTAGACACTCCTTTCAAGGAGGACCATCACTCCCATCCGTCAAGTGTGGGCTGTGCTTTGTAGTGAATCCCTCCAAGAGGACAGCGTGGAAAGGCAAGCCTGAGAGAGTGGCTTTTCAATGGAGAAATCTGATATACGCAACCTCAACTGGGCAGTCAAGGTCAATGTCAACATAAATCACATTGATAAGACCTGCCCTTGAGAAGATGTGATGAGAAGGGCACCTGACCTCTGTGGTCTTCCTCCCCAAACCCATAACCCCTGTCTGACTGCAAGGAAAACATCAACAAACCCAAATAGAGGAATGTTGCTTAAAACACTTGACCTGTACTCTTCCAGCTGTCAAGATAATCAAAGACAAGGAGCCTGAGAAATTATCACAGTCAAGAGGAGCCGAAGAAGACAGGATTAATGTGATGTAATGTCCTGTGTGAGATCCTGGGACAGAAAGAGGACATTGGGTAAAAACAAAAGACATTTGAATAAAATCTGGACTTTAATTAATGATGTAACAAGGCTGGTTCATTCACTGTGACAAATGTTCACAATTGGGTAAAGCGAGTGTGGGCACGTGGGGCTGTGGACTATCTTTGCAACTTTTCTAAACTGAAAAGCTTAATTAAAAAATAATAATTTTTAGAAAACCACAAGCAAGAACACAGTTTATCAATTCTTTTTCCAAAATCCAGAAATTCACCCAAGGCCCCTTTCCTTTAACATTGCAAAGAGGTTCCTGGCCCCTGAGAGCCCTGGATGGCTCTGGCTACTCCTTTCTTTGCCGAATTTCTTCTTCGGCCTTGGACTCAACAGCAGCTCCCGTTCAACTGTACGTGACCTTTGTTGGGTGAATTTCTGAGATTTGCATGGCACAGAGTGTATTCTATTTGTGATGCATCTGTGGGCACCCCACCCCCACCTTGTCTGTACCCCCTAGCCAAGGCCACCATGACCTCACTGCCTAGGCGTTCGGCCCAGCAGGCAGGGCACACCACCACCACGTGCCAGGGCAGATGGCTCCTCCTTAGTACAATGGCCTGATTTTGTAAGCAGATGATCATGAAACTATCCATTGGGGGCGTTTTATTGTGTGGGTGCTTCTAGTGTTTGACCCTTATTATGGCTGCACAGGACATCTCCTATCCAAGGAGTGACATTGACCATGCCCTCAGTGCTGGATCACTGAGAGGCTGTAGATGCCCAGGGCAAGGCCTGCCGAAGGCACCGTGGCTCTTGGCACGTTCAGACTCACTGTAAGCCCTCATCTCTCCCTTCCCACCCTCCTGAGCACAGAGGGGTATGTAGCCTAGGATGTGCATGCATGTTCTATTTCTTCAGTCATGTCTGACTTGGTGCGACCCCACAGACTGTAGCCTGCCAGGCTCCTCTGGCCATGGGATTTTCCAGGCAAGAATACTGAAATGGCTGCCTTTTCCTTCTCCAGGGGATCTTCCCTAGGACAGGGTTCCCCAGTTGTGTCCTGCCCATCACTCTGAAAGCCCTAGATAATGCATGTGTTGTAAACACATGTATTTGGAAAATTCATGCACCATGCCTTTCTTTTGGAGTTTGCGGTGTATACTGTGGCCTGTTCGAGATTTCCTGTAGTACAGACAGATGTGATTTTCTTTTTTTTTAACAAAACCCCCCAAGCCTACTGAACTCTTACTGCCTGGGATGTATCCACCCCTGAAGCAGTGGAAATCTTGGATCTAATCAGGGGCAGGAAACCAGGCAGGAAGGCAGGAGGTGGTGGAAGTCTGAAGACCGAGTATCTGCAAGACAGATGAAGCTGTTGGCCAGCAGCTGCTCAGAAAGCAATCGGAAGGGCAGCGTGGGGTGGCGTCTGTGCGCAGCTTCCACCAATGCCAATGGAGGCTGCTTGAGTCACTTTTTCCCTAGAAGGGCGAGTGTTGAGGGTGGGTATGGGCCATGGGAAACCATGAAGTCCTGTTCTCCAGGTATATACAGTGAGCTAATCTCCAGCTCCAGCTCCTCCACTGTAGGAGGAGCAAAAACAGATCCAGAAGCACCTAGCTCAGGCTACTGCTGGTCCACAGCATCAGGTGATGGTGCTTTGTCATGTCTGACTCTTTGCAACCCCATGGACTGTAGCCCACTAGGCTCCTCTGTCCATGGGGATTCTCCAGGCAAGAAGACTAGAGTGGGTTGCCATTTCCTTCTCCAGGGGATCTTCCCAACACAGGGATCGAACCTGTGTTTCTTGTGTCTCCTGCATTGGCAGGCAGATTCCTTACCACAGTGCCACCTGGGAAACTCCAGACCTCTCCAGGAGGCTCCAGTTCTGTGTCATTTACTGGAAATAGGGGAGGTCTGGCATAGTTTTCTCCCTTAAAATTTTCTGATTCCCCTGGGAGGTGATTGGCAGTCTTCCTGGGATCCCTGTGTTTACTGAGATAACTTAATCCTTGTGTGATCTGCTTAAGAAGCAGATACAGAGCGTGCATCTGTCCAGATCCCAAAGCCTCAGAGAAGAAAAGCAGACCCTCTGAAAGCAGCCGCAGGAAGACCGAAGTGTAAATGTGGCTGGCCATTCGCCTGCTGGAAGGTTAAGTCCTGTAGTGTTTTATAGGCAGAGTTATAATCCCTCTCCTGGGGAAATTTAAAAGCCTCGGGGACAAGACAACTCAGAATGAAACACAGCACTGGAGGTTCCAATATGTCTAAGGCAATCGTCCTCAAACGAGACAACACCCGTGGATCACCCTTCCTCTGAGATCTCAAATTCTCCTTTTGTATAAATGTGAATGCAACAAATCCAGACATTGCATTTCAGATGTCTTCATAGCCAGATCCATAGTTGCAGAGTCTTTTTGATCTGGATATAGTCTAGCTGCTTCACTGAATAGCTCTAGATGACAAATATTTTCTCCGGTCTTTGCCCTTATAAAAGTAATTTGTTGTTACAAAAAAGTATCTTATTGTAGATATTTAGTTTTGAGGGCAGGAACCAGGGAATTTTTCTTGAAGCTGTAGGGCCCTTTCTAACTCCAGTTTCTCAACTGTAAGATTCTTGATCTAGGATTTCTGGTCCCCAGAACTGTGAGCAAATCAATTTCTTTTGTTTTAAACCACCAAGCTGGGGGGCATTTATCCCAGCAACACAGAAATCCCTAGAGACCTTGCCCAAAGCAGTATCAGTGAGTGGAGAGAGTGGACACCACATTGAGGAGGTATTGATACTGGAATGCATGACTCACAATAAATTCCAGGAGGAATAAAAAGAAAACACAATAACAAAACTTTGAAAATATTGTAAGCAAATATAAAAGAATTTCTTTTTAATAATCTTGGAGTGGGAAGGATTTGAAAGAAACACAAACTCAAACACATAAAATGAATAAATTTGATTATACCATCAATAATTTAAAAATTCTATATGATAAAATATTTAATTCTATAAAAGGACTTCCTTGGTGGCTCAGACGGTAAAGCATCAGCCTACAATGCAAGGGACTCAGGTTCAGTCCCTGAGTCAGGAAGACCTCCTGGAGAAGGAAATGATAACCCACTCCAGTATTCTTGCCTGGAAAATCCCATGGATGGAGGAGCCTGGTAGGCTGCAGTCCTTGGGTCCCAAAGAGTCAGACATGACTGAGTGACTTCACTTTCACTTTCATATGATAAAAAAGACCATACACAAATTTTAGAGGAAAAATGAGCTATGGATTTTGATAAGCAAATATTGTATATTTGCTATGCTGCTGCTGCTGCCAAGTCATTTCAGTTGTGTCCAACTCTGTGACCCCATAGACGGCAGCCCACCAGGCTCCTCAGTCCCTGGGATTCTCCAGGCAAGAACACTGGAGTGGACTGCCATTTCCTTCTCCATATTTGCTATATATATGTGATATTAATGTTCAGAATTTAAAAAGCATTTCTATGAATCAATAAAAAGGATAAATAGTCCAATAGGAAAATGGGCAAAAGAAACAAAAAGGCATTTCACTGAAGAGGAAAACCAGGTGGGCAATAAATACATAAAAAGATGTTCTACTTTATTAATGATCAGAGATACATTCATATCATACTGGGGACTAGGCAGTCCTCAAAGATGGTTGGTCACAGTGGTATAAATTGGTACAGCCATGAAGGATGATTTGATAATACTTATTTACAAAATCCACTTTGTGTAATATGCCCTCAGAAACACATTTGTGTAGAAGGCAGTTCATTGCTGTGCTAGAAACAGACAAATGCAGCCAGCGCATCAGCTTTTCATTCTGGAGCTCTGAGCCCTGTTGCAAAATTCAGTTCCTTGAGGTTTTAGGCCTGAAGCCCCCATTTTTTGCTGACTGTCAGTGGAGGGGCTGCTGTCCATCCTGGAAGCTGCCCACAGTCTCTGGCCTTGTGGCTGCCTCTCAACAAGGCACCTCATTTTTTCAAGGCCAGCAGGAGACTCTCTCTCCAGGAGCCCTTGCAAAGACAGAATCAAATTACGTGGTGTATTCAAGGGAGTGACCATGCCACCAGGCAAAAGTGGACACTCTCAAAGAACTTATTAGTAAAATCATGAACTTATTCTGGTCTGTTGTGAAGATGATTTTTGGTTTGCGGATTTTATTTAATAAGAGACCAGAAGATACTCAATTGTGCAGTATCACTATATTGTGTCTTTTATCCTCAACTTCTAAAGACGATTGACTTACGACCCCAACACTTTACCTTTGATCAGATCAAGGGCGAATCAAAGTGAACTATACTAAGCTACGAAAAAACACAATCCCTGAAACGCTAAGCTTCCTGCTTGCTCGTTGCCCTGCGGCCGCTTGTACAAACATTTCCTAAGCTTCCTATCTCCCGAACAGTCCTGGGAATTGCTGTCAAAAGCAGGTTGTACAGGCCTTTGCAACTTGGGTTTTGTTTTTCTTCTTTTGCAATGTGGATAAGCTCATGGATGATGTAGGCCTTGATTAAGACTGAATAGGCCCAGCGGTAGAAATGTATATATATATAGGCCTGGGATTTCCTGCAGAGTTTGTCATCTTTGGAACACTCACAGTGGAAAATAAAGGTATCCCTCTTCCCCGTGGCTATGATAATACAAAAGCTGTGTTCTTTGGACACTTGCTGCCCCAGCAGTCCATGAGAGATTTCCGCTTTGTCATTAAGCCACCATCATGAGCAAATTGTTTTGTTAGTTGGCCAGAACCTCTATATATGCCAGCATCACGTTAGCAGGAAACTCCAGCTGCGCATGTGGAGGTGGGGTGGCCTTGCCTTCAAGAAAGTTTCATTTTTGTTTCAAGTTGTCATCATCTTTTATTGGGTTCAACAACATCAGATGAAAACATATGCAGGGGTGTTTCTACATCTGGAAGTTAGACCTCCCGCTGAGGATGGTCACAGTGACTCCAGGGAATAACCTCAGAAAAGAAGCCAGAGAAGGCACTCTTCATTGCACCAACATGCTCAGAGGATCCTGTGTCAACCCCACCCATGCCCCGGGAATAATCAGGCTCCACTGCAGGCCCAGAACGCTTCACCTTTTCCAGCTGTTTTTCATCTCCTGCTCATTTCTATAGACCTGGGCCCTGTGCAACATCTGCCCTGGCCGGAAGTGTACATGAAGTCTAACCAAGACCTGCTGATCTATTGTACTCAGATCACTAGTGCTGCCTGTGGCTTAATTTGCTTAGCTCTCTGGACTCCCTTGTGTTCCTGGCCAGTGTATCTGCCTAGTGTGGTTTTGCTTCAACCACCTAAATTCCGGTTCAGCTGTACTCAAGATCATCCATGCTCTGACGCTCTGGATCTCAATTCAATCACCTCTGCTCTAGCTTATTTTTTGATCTGTAGTTGTCATGCTCTTCCTAACCCTAAGCTTGCCATTTAGGAGCCAGACTATGGTCCTCTTCCAGTCCCAGTGCCCACTGACACACAGAGCCCACCTGCTCACTCAAGTCAGCTTTTCAAATCAAGGCAGTCTTAACCTATCCTTGACTGTCCCCACCATGTGCCCTCAGGGTGAGAGTCAAACTCAGGGAAGGAAGAACGTAAAGGATACAGTTAGACTTCAGGAGAGGATGAGCGAAAGGATGGAGATGGGAGAAGGTGAGTGTCTACTGGCTACATTTCCTGGTAACGTACAAAACTGGACATGTAATGATGTGATGAGAGCTGTAGAATACGTGTGGATGTCAAACTCTCAAAAAAAACAGAGTCAAAACAAATTTATGGTTTAGGGGAAAGGTGTGGGAGAGGAATAGATTAGGAAGTTGGGATTAAAATAGACACAGTACCATATATAAAATAGATAACCAACAAGGGCCTACTGTATAACTCTGTAATAACCTATATGGAAAAAGAATTTGAGAAAATAATAAGACACAAAAATGTATAACTAAACCACTTTGCTGTATACTTGAAACTAACACAACACTGTACATCAACTATACTCTAATATAACATTTAAATTAAATTAAAAGAAGCAAGAGTGAAGATGGCACTATAAAAACATGCATTCCTGCCGCCCACAACTTGAGTGACTTGGGTGTAACAAGTCACACTTTGTTACACCCAAGTTGGGTATAACTTGCTGTTACAAGGCAACAATAATACCTCATTTTGTAGCATTTCTGAATTTAAAGAGTACCTTTTAAAAAATTCTTTTTTAAAGCAATGATACTAATCAGAACTTATTTGTTTCAACCAGGTTGCATACCCTGTGAGATCTTTTTAAAAATTCCCTAACAAGGATCAAACCTGTGTCCTTTGCAGTAGAAACGCAGAGTCCTAACTACTGGACTGCCTAGGAAGTCCCCCTAAAGAGCATCTTTGCATCTCATGTTTAATCATTCCAAAATATATACATTTTTATTTTATATTTTAAAACTTCTAAAATTCTATATCTTGCAATCAGTGTTTTGTGATCACTATGGGCCAGGTGTTACCTGTTGTCATTGCTTCAGCTTTGAAGATGCCGATATCAAAGTCAACAGCACGGGTGGCAACAGCCGGGGACAGTCCCAGGGACAGTGACCCTATAGTCCTTGGGGGCCAGATTCCTTGGTGGGGGTGAAGGAGAGGGAAAGATGGATTTGGTAATTCTTAAAGGACAATTCAAAAGAAAGCAAGCTCTAAATAATTGTGGAGTCAGTTTAGGAGATCAGTACTGTTGGCTTGCAGCTCTTTGATGGATTATTCTAAGATGCACTGTAGCATTAAACTCTTCATGGCACAGAAGAGAGTTTATGTGGTAAAACACAGCTTTCAGCGACTCTGAGTTAAGAAGCCATTTGGAAGAGTGTGGATGTGAAGATGGTTCTAATTTATTTCTCTTGTGTTTTCCTTTTTATAGATGCATGTATGTTATACAACCAATGTCTAAGTAAGACTAAAACAGCTCTTATAAGACAAGTAAGATAAAATGTTTCATGATAAGAAAGCATTGTCTCATGGTTTGGCAGTGTGTTTCCTTTCTTTCTCAGTGGCTTTCAGAACATGAAATATGTCTTCATTTGGTCCCTGAGAAGGGGAAGACACTGTCCTCAAGTGTGGCCCACTGGTCCTCCTTCTGGTGATGAGGATTCTTTGGTGGTAAGATTTCATGGTGATGTGTCAGTTTCCTACTCACTAGTGGTTTGATTCAGTTTTGGCCACAGAACATTCCTTATTTTTCTGTTTCAAGGCACTCATAGGATCTAGGTTGATAAATGCTTTTGAAATCAATGCACCTTGTAGAAAACAAAGCTCAGAAATGGCATGGTGAAAAATATGTCCAAGTACAAAACATTGGGCCATGTTCACAAGGCAGCTTGGGTGATGCAGTGGAGGACCACTAATTCTTGGACATACTAATTCTTGGCCAGAAGGCTGGAGAAATGTAGGGAATGTGTGTGAGGAGGAAATGCTGCAACCAGAGCTCATAGAAATCAAACTTGGTAAGACCACGAATATCTTCAGTGGGTTCACAACACTCAAGCCAAGATTCATTGAAACCACAATGTTCAATGCCTACATGCTTCTAGGGGATGGACTGTATCTTGCTATTATCAGCTATAATGTATCCATTTTCCTTCCCAAAAGACATTCAGTATTCTTACTGGGAATTACATCCTCCTCTTGAGCTGTTGTGATGGAGGTGATGGAATTCCAGTTGAGCTATTTCAAATCCTGAAAGATGATTCTGTGAAAGTGCTACACCATGCCAGCAAATTTGGAAAACTCAGCAGTGGCCACAGGACTGGAAAAGGTCAGTTTTCATTCCAATTCCAAAGAAAATCAATGCCAAAGAATGCTCAAACTACCGCACAATTGCACTCATCTCACATGCTAGTAAAGTAATGCTCAAAATTCTCCAAGCCAGGCTTCAGCAATACGTGAACCATGAACTCCCTGATGTTCAAGCTGGTTTTAGAAAAGGCAGAGGAACCAGAGATCAAATTGCCAACATCTGCTGGATAATGGAAAAAGTAAGAGAGTTCCAGAAAAACATCTATTTCTGCTTTATTGACTATGCCAAAGCCTTCGACTGTGTGGATCACAATAAACTGTGGAAAATTCTGAGAGAGATGGGAATACCAGACCTCTTAACCTGAATCTTGAGAAATCTGTATGAAAGTCAGGAAGCAACAGTTAGAACTGGACATGGAACAACAGACTGGTTCCAAATAGGAAAAGGAGTACGTCAAGGCTGTATATTGTCACCCTGCTTATTTAACTTCTATGCAGAGTACATCATGAGACACGATGAGCTGGAAGAAACACAAGCTGGAATCAAGATTGCCGGGAAAAATATCAATAACCTCAGATATGCAGATGACACCACCTTTATGGCAGAAAGTGAAGAGGAGCTAAAAAGCCTCTTGATGAAAATGAAAGAGGAGAGTGAAAAAGTTGGCTTAAAGCTCAACATTCAGAAAATGAAGATCATGGCATCCAGTCCCATCACTTCATGGAAAATAGATGAGGAAACAGTGGAAACAGTGTCAGACTTTATTTTGGGGGGCTCCAAAATCACTGCAGATGGTGACTGCAGCCATGAAATTAAAA
>SJYC01139415.1:0-24004 GCA_006408675.1 Madoqua kirkii
TCTAGTCAAGGCTATGGTTTTTCCAGTGGTCATGTGTGGATGTGAGAGTTGGACTGTGAAGAAGGCTGAGCGCTGAAGAATTGATGCTTTTGAACTGTGGTGTTGGAGAAGACTCTTGAGAGTCCCTTGGACTGCAAGGAGGTCCAACCAGTCCATTCAGAAGGAGATCAGCCCTGGGATTTCTTTGGAAGGAATGATGCTGAAGTTGAAACTCTAGTACTTTGGCCACCTCATGCAAAGAGTTGACTCATTGGAAAAGACTCTGATGCTGGGAGGGGTTGGGGGCAAGAGGAGAAGGGGACGACAGAGGATGAGATGGCAGGATGGAATCATGGACTCGATGAACATGAGCCTGAGTGAACTCTGGGCATTGGTGATGGACAGGGAGGCCTGACGTGCTGCGATTCATGGGGTCACAAAGAGTTGGACACGACTGAGCGACTGAACTGAACTGAATTCTTCCTAAATTCTCATTAATGTAGATGAAGTTTGTTCCAGGTATTTTTCCAGTTCTGGGCAGCTAATTTCAGTTCAATCTGCTGCTGCTAAGTTGCTTCAGTTATGTGTGACCCCATAGAGGGCAGCCCACCAGGCTCCACTGTCCCTGGGATTCTCCAGGCAAGAACACTGGAGTGGGTTGCCATTTCCTTCTCCAATGCATGAAAGTGAAAAGTGAAAGTGAAGTCGCTCAGTAGTGTCCAACTCTTTGCGACCCCATGGACTGCAGCCTACCAGGCTCCTCTGTCTGTGGGATTTTCCAGGCAAGAGTATTGGAGTGGGGTGCCATTGCCTTCTCCACAGTTCAGTCGACTCTGACACCAAATTCCTAGAAAAGCTGAGTGATTCTACCAGTAGGTATATTTTAAGAGCTCAATTGATTACTAGCAAATAATGTTTAGATGCCCACTTTGTGAAGTCAGTTAATCAAAAGGACAGGTGTCTACAGCTTTCTCTGACCACTCTGAAAGTCGATCAGTCGTATCCGACTCTTTGAGACCCCATGGATTTTACAGTCCATGGAATTCTCCAGGCCAGAATACTGGAGCAGGTAGCCTTTCCCTTCTCCAGGGGATCTTCCCAACCCAGGGATCCAACCCAGGTCTCCTGCATTGCAGGTAGATTCTTTACCACATGAGCTATCAGGCAAGCCCCTATTTAAGATCATTGTACTTAATATTCAGGAATTTTCCAAATGACCCTAAGGATGATCTGATCTTTACTGGATGGGGTATAGATGAAGAAGTCTTGGTCATCTAGCTTACTTCTCAGAGGTCACTGGGGACATTTTTATTCCTCCAAAGTCTCCCCTCACTTTTCAATCCACACCCTCCTCTGTGCCTTCATACTCAGCAAAGTATTCCCTTAAAAAAAAAAAAATTGCCTCACTAATTAACTCAGAAAATGTTTACTGAACATATCCTATGTTTTTGGCACGTGTGACAATGGGATTAAGACATGGTCCCGTGTGGTCGGGTGGCAGGCAGCAGCCTCACTCCATGCAACATTAGGCAAGTTTGGGATGAGGCAAACTGAAGGATGCCCTCCACTCAGCCTTTGGGAATTGGAGACTTTGTAGAGAGAGTGGTATGAACTTAGTCCCGGAGGGACAGGCAGGAGTCAGCAAGGGACTAAGGACTGGAAGGATGGAGTGGGACAGAGCTCACCAGGGGAGGGGCTTGTGTGTGTCAAGGTGCCAATGGAGCCAGGCAGTGTGGCCACCTTGGGATCTGACGGGGGACATGAGGGTGGGGGCAGGAGGCGGGCAGCGACAGATCCTGGGAGCTACAGGCCATGTGGAAGAGATCAAAACAGGCCAGATGGAAGAGACTGATAGTCACAGTGAGGAACAAAACGAGACATGGTCACCAACTTCAGGCAAGACCTGGGAGTAACCTAACCCAGCAGAAACAAGAGTGGAGAAAAGTGAATGATCCCAGAGACAATAGAATCACCAGGACTTTCGATGGTTCGTGGGATTCAGGCCTGGAGTCCTGGGGACCGTTCAGGAGAAGCAGGCAGTTCCAAAACCAGAGATGTTGAGTTCAGCCATGATCATTTTTGAGCTGAGTCTGCCTGTCATAATAGCAACTTAGCAGCTGAGATGAGCCATTGGCTGACTTCTCCACTCACCCTGAAGGTGTCCTGCTGCTGCCCCAGCATTGGGCATCCTCATCTGTTAGTAAAATGCAAGAGCAAGTGAAGGACTAAATGACTGGTGAATCCAGCTGATATTTGCATAGAATTTGAACGTGGAGAGAGACCAGTACTTCAGGGCAGATGTGGGAGCTGCAAGGCGGAGATATCCCCTTGAGGGTTTGTGTGCAAGAAGACGCGGCCCCTTGGGCACGACCTTGGGGACCGACCTTGGACAGACTGGCAGAGGGGTCCTGGCAGGAGAGTGAGAGGGGCCAGAGGCCCTGGGGGAGAACACCCAGTGCTGCAGGAAACCGTGAGGGTGAAAACTGAGAAGGGCCCCTGGGTGTCACGAGGCAGAGGCTGCAATGATCTTTGTGAAACAAGGCAGGGCAAAGAAGCCTTGTCCTCCAATCTGCCCTTGGATCCATGGCTGCTGACAGCAAGTAGCACTCCGTTCAGGAAGCAGAATGAAGAGGAGCCAAGCTCAGCCCTTGGCGGCTGTCTGCAGGGGGAGAGGAAGAGTGAGCACGTGAGAGAGGAGGGTCCTTCTCCCCAGCCTCTTTCTCTGCCTCAAGGTGATGTGATGGTTTCTGGCTTTCCAGAGGAGCCCAGCGACTCCTACATTCCTGAAGCAAGGCAAGCCAAGCACAGGGCAGAGGCCACTCTGGGAATGTTTTGTTGTTAATTTTTTGGTAGTTGAATCATATTGGCAAAATTGTTTCCAAGTTGCTCAAATATAGATGGAGAAACTCAGCGTTATGCTAGAGGTTCGCATTCCTCTGAGATGACATCACAGGGATTGTGTCACCAGCTAATGGATCATCAATAAAGCAAACATTCAACTCTGGATGCTGAAAAAAAACATATTTCCCCTCGAAAGATAATAAAGGATGGGGAAATTGAATAGGTTCTAACCTAGACACTCTGTCGAATTTGACGATCTCGTTAATGGCTGCCTAGGGCATGTCTTAAAAACAAAAAGTGGTAGAGAAAAAAAATCTGTTCTTCCCTGACATTTATCTTTTAAGCCAAGCAGACTTTGAGAAAATGCTGGAAGGATTTAACTCTAGAGAAGTGAAATGCAAATGTAAGAGGAAAACAATGCCAGGGTTTTGAAATGATGCTACAAGTCTGAACCAGAATTACTTTCCAAAACATACTCTCCTATGACTTCCTATATTTCTGTTTCTGGGCTGCATAAGAGAATGTTTTCAGAAGAGCAAATATGGAGAAGGACACAGGAAGGACTATTGGCTGACCCAGGAAATTTTCTCCAACAAGTGCATGCATGGGATGCCTAACTAAACCCAGTGTTGCCCTTGAGATCATGCAGCCAATCAAGCATCAAATCTCCTCTCTTCTCCAAAGATACAAGGGTGGAGAAAAGGAAACTCAGCAAACTAAGAAACTAAGCAAATGTTGGAGCAGAACTGTTTGTACTGTGGTTCAAGGCAGAAAACCAGGAAAGTGCTAGGTAGGTGTAGAATCACAGGCTCTTCAAGGTTGATCAAGGTGGTGCCATGGAGATTCACGAAAGTCAATTCTGTTAAGGCTGCTTGATGCTACACCAACCTGGCTCAAACTCTGTCATCGAGTTGATGGTGGTCACTAGTAAACATGGACATTCTTCCTGGATTTTTCTTTTCCAAATAAATACTTCTGAAATAGCTTACCATTTGGCTCCCAAGGATCGTGATTTCCTTGAGTTGCTCCAACTCCACTGGAGACTCTTTTACTCTCCTTTGCTGTCCTTCATCTCTCCTTGTCTGCATTTATGCAGAATGCCCTTTATCTTGTCCCTCCAAACAGTCTTCCTGGCTGACTTTATCCAGTCCATTGATTTAAACCTCATGTAACTATTGATGAATCCCCAGCCTATATCCCTGACATTACTTCTTCCTAGAGCTCAAATACTCTTTATACCAAGGTGTGAATATTATCCTGGAAGACAAAAATTCCTGTTAAGGGGCTTCCCTAGTGGTCCAGTGGTTAAAACTTCACCTTCCAATATGGGAGATGTAGATTCAGTCCATGGCTGGAGAGCTAAGATCTCACATGCCTCTTGGCCAAACAAACAAACAAAGTGTAAAACAGAAACTATACTGTAACAAATTCAATAAAGACTTTAAAAATGGTCCACATCGAAAGAAATCTTAAAAAATTCTGTTTTGTTTGTGTCCAAATAGCTGTGAAGTTGGCCATTCCCTCTGTGCTGTAGATCCAACAGGCATCTTCAGGTCTCACTTGGGTGACTGAGCAGATTCCAGCTTCTGCCTCTTGTCACTCCAAAATTTGAGCTCCCCGTAGCCTTTCAGAGTAAATAGAAATTGGTTTAAAATCCACCAATGGCTTCCCTTAGAATATAAAGTAAACCCTCCCCTATCCCCCCAGGACTGGTCTCTCTCTGCACCCCCACCTCATCTCACATCACTCTCCCCACCTCCAATTCTGTGATCTGGCAACGCTGAGTTTTGGAAGGTGTCATGCTTGTTTCAGCACCAATGTCTTGGCGTGATAGTTCTCTCTACTTGTCATATGCCCCATAATCTGTGCTGTAATTAATTTTAGCTCATTCTATGTCATTCAGAATCAGCTTGAAGGTGACCTGCCCAGAGATGTCTGCTAAAATCGTCCCTCCACCTTGGCCTTGTATTTCAGTCTCTGTCTGGCACTAATTTTCCCCATATTCAGTTATGCATTGGTTTGCTTTTCTGTCTACACTGGCATGTGCTCTCTTCTACATGAAAAGGTGCCTGTCTGTCTGTTCAGGGTGTAGGATGGCTCTTAGAGCAAAGAGGAAACCCTGTAAATGTCTGTTGAGCAATTGTTGAGTCAGAGATCAGGTCATGGACATCCTCCTGGACTCTGCTTCCTGAGGCTTAACTTGGATAAGATGTTGAAGGTTTGGCCTTGATTCAACATGACTGTGAAAGTTCCAACAATTGGAACGAAGTTCAAGTTACAATTGAAGGTGTTTTCTTTAATTTAATGAATGAGTTTCAGATTTGTTTTTCTAGAACTTTCACAGCAGGAGTCATTCCAAATTTCAAATTGATTCCACCTTTTATTTGCCCTTCTCTCTCATCTTTCACCTCGTTGGATCTGAGAACACCCATCAGTTCTGACTCTGCCTTTTTCTTCTTCATCATTCATAGAAGTGATGGATACAGATAATTTTGATGCAAAATGATACAGCATAATAAATGATTTCCCCCTAAATACTGTTGTAATCTATTTGACTGAAATCAGCCTTTAATCACGTCCCCAAATCAAAGTTAATTGGCCTATAGAAACAGAAAGCAGATTAGGGATCTTCTGGGATAGGGGTGGGGTGAAGGTTTACCGCAAATGACCTGAGGACTTTGAGGTGATGGATGTGTCAGTTTTATCAGGATCATGTTTACATAGAGGTATGTGCTTGTCAAAACTCATCACACTGTATAACCAGCATGGATGCATTTATTGTATGCAAATTATACCTTCACAGAGATGATTTTAAAAATCCATAAGAATCACTCGATGACAAGCACTCTGTTCCCTCTCACACTGATTACCCGAATCTCGCAGAGCTAACTAGTATGTTACAGAAAGTGGATTTTGAGTAGAGTTACTCTGCCATGGACAACATGTGATCTTAACATTATACAAAACAACCCAAAACAAAAGCAACCTAAATTAGTTTTGTTTTGTTTTTGTTTTTTTTTTCTATTTGACCAGAAAAAAAATATTTCTCAGTCTTAATCCAGATCTTTAGTGGTCACCTGAATATTTTCATGGAACAAAGTATCTTTCTTCCGTTGGCTTCCCCCCAAAGGAAGCCCCTCAGTTAAGAATTTGGGTGCAAGTTTGGAATGTGGGAGTATGATGGAGGTATGGGCAGGCGAGGCAGAACAGAGAAGGATGCCAGGACAAGTTGTGTCAATGGTCAGAAGACTCTGATGGAGACATGCGGCTCAGTCCTGAGGGAGACCTGTGGGAAATGGTGTAGACCATGCTCCAAGTCACCCCACCTGGGGGAGGAGAAGCAGTGACATTTATCCACAGACTCAACTCTGTGGGCTAAAGTGTGCTTCACCAGACTTTCCTCCTGCCCAGCTCACAAGTGAGCATGCTTTGGGGACCAGAAAGAGTCATCAGGGAGATAGTCAAAGAAGCCTGGGCTGAGATGCCACTGGACTGGGCTTCAGGGAAACTGGGTGCTAAGTGGGTGTGGTGATCACACCACGCGTGCCAAGCTATCTTTCCTCGGACGTGAAAAGTCCACCCAGAGGTGCTTGTTTTGTTCTTGTTTGTTTGTAGTTTTCATTTGTCTTTCTTTCTCTGCAATAATGGTTGATTGATTCTTTGTCCATTTTTAGCTCTAATTTAAAATGCAAAGATTAATCATGGTCAAAGGTAATGACTGATACTAATCACGTTTATAAAATCCTCCCCCATACATGAGAATGTTACTCTGATTCACTGAGACTTGTTAGGCACCAGATACCAAATGGAGTACTTTCTTGGCTTTCTTGTGAAGGTAACCCTAAACTGAGGCTAGGGATGTTTATCCTACGTTATAGATGGAGAAGCTAGGCTCTGAAAGGTCAGTTAATTATCCATGTTCTGGAATCTGCAGATGTGGCCAGAGACTAGAGCCAGGCTGCTGTGCCCAATCTCTCAACTCCAGTCCCCAAGCTTGGTCTACATTTCCCGCCAGCAGTGTTCCTTCCCTAGTGGGCAACTCCATCTCACAAGAAGAGTGCCTGGGATCAAACTATACACAAAGAAGATGTTGGTGGGCAGAGAATCAGAAACAAAAGATGCAGTGTGCTTAAGGACATCATGTGCATGAAAGCAACTCAAACGAAAACTGTCAAGATGCTCACCAAATGTGTACAAATAAAAATTCATTTTCCCATCCAATAATATGATAAGAAAAAAGAAAAAGTCTACATGAGGATGCATTGAAAAAAAGAATTGTCTTAACTCACAGAATCATAGCTAATTTATTTAAATATTGGTTTGTCGAGGGGCTGTGATGGTTGGGTCTAAGGGGTAGATGCTGACCACATGCACTGCAGCCAGCTGAGTCTCCCAGACACTGGAGAGAAGTCACCCTCTTTGATCTTTCCCCCCACAGCCAGCTCCTCATCTTCCTGTTTCCTGTTCAACAGTCTCATGGCATGAGACTGCCTTTGCTTTTTCTCCTCTCTTTCCACCATGGACATGGTGGTTAAACATAGGGCTGGAGAGCTGATAAGAGTATCTGGGGGTTATCCTCTCTTGTTTAACCCCCCTTCCTCCCTTCCCAGCTACAGTACTTCGCAATGACTGCCTTTAGCATACGGGAAAGCTTCGTCATTGGCCTTCTTCCCTGACTCACTTCTGTCCCTCGTCTTATGCCTTCTGGGGTCACCCAAACCAACTGCCCACCTGGCTCCTAGAACCCAACCTTGCTAGTGTGTTAACATTACCAAGTTGAGTCCACTTTGTTCTGACTTCACACACAGATCTTCCAAGTCTCCTGAGGGCAGAGCCCAAGTCTGATAGGTTCGTACCATCCGTCCTCAGCCTGGAGCCCCAGGCAGCAGACCTACAATCTCTAGGGCATGAACAGATTACCATTTTCACAGAACTTTGGGTTAAAACATCAGATCGACAGGGCGAAAGGCACTAGCCAGAGAAACCTGTGGCAGGCCTGGTTCCAGGTCGCAGTCCATCTACACGGAATCTATCTAAGCTGTGACCTGGGTGGACAGGGTGCAAAAACCCCGGGGAAGGGAAGGTGGCCCCAGAGTGGAGCTGTTAAAGGACCTCAGGAGTCTCTTTGGGTGCTGGTCCCTTTGGGTGCTGGTCACCTTTCTGTTTTTGCATAGGCTGCTAGGGATTCAAATCCACCACATTTTGGTTCATTCCTAGCAGAGAGTTGACTGTACCCCATGAATGTTTCTACATCAACCTCATTTGCAGCTCTGCCCCTTCTCCAGCTGCATCCTTTCTATCTCATCTATTTTCTTTTTTTCCTGTATCCAGTGAGGTAAAAGGACTCCTTGGTCCTGCCTGTAGACATGGATGGTCTGTCTGCAGAGAGATGGGGGAGTCAGGGTCCAGGACAGATGAGCAACAGCCCTGGGACTCCAGTCTGGGTCACTGTCCCACTTCACGGGACTGGCTTATGCTGTGTGCATGGGCCCCTCTTCTGCCTACTTGGGAATTCAGTCTCAGCTGAACAGGGATTGGAGCCTGAGAAGACTCACAAAGAATAATATTCTTTCTCATGCAACTGACAAAGTCAGCGTTAGAACAATCAGGGTGGCCAGCAATTTCACGGTCAGTGCTCTTTTGAGAGCCTAATGATTTCCAGCTGTGGTCGCTGGATGCCCAGCCTCTGGAAACCACAGATGGATGGAACCCGGGCTTCAAGCTCGGCAGCACGGAGTGCCAGATTTCCAAAGGAGGGATGCTCAAAATAACTGCCCTCGTAAGTGGAGAGAGGCACTTAGGGAACTCCAATGATCGTGGCCTGTAGCTCATAATTGGGATTAAAAGGCAGCAACAACATCAACAATAGTCCTCTGACTAATCAGAATGAGTTATCCTCCTAGACTTTTCAGCTTTATTCCCTCAAAGCCAATTTTATGACAGTTTCACTGCTGCCATTTAGTGAGCATGTTCTCAGCTTCTTTCTTTTTCTGTCCCAGGAAGATACCAGCTCTTTCCACATGATTAGAGCCCACTTTCTGAATGTTCTAACATTTCATTGGGTTTTGAATATTCCTTAATATCCATCATTATTTTTTAAAAGTCTGATGTGACTAAACAGTGTGACCCAAAGCCATTAGCAAAGGGTTTATTGGTGTTCCGTTGTTGGTAAGTTAAACTTGGAACTGAGACTTCCCCTTTGGTCCCAAGTTTCTTCAGCCATGAAACTGGAAATTGACGAGTCAGTCCATGCATGGAGGAAAGATTTCGGGCTTATTCTCAAGATGGCCGGCCTTCCATATCGGCAAGTTCAAGGAAGGGGTCCACTCTTCACCTAATGAGTTGAGCCATCTGCTGGGGGTAAATGAAATGCCAGGTGCAGATGGAGTGAGAGCCAGGGGGCTGGCTGGGGAGCCTGGGTGGGAGGGTGGTAGCTGGATGGTGGCAGCCACAAGAAGAGAGACACATGCAGGTAAGGTTTGCTCCAGATGCCCCAGAATGTCCAGACTCCAGGCTGATCTCATTCCATAGCACCGGGCACAGTGAGGCAGGCCAGGGAAGAGGGAGGAGAGAGCGAGGCAGAGGAAAGGAGGGTGGGTGAGGTAAAGAAAGGGAGAGGGTGGACAAAGGAAGAGGGAGGAGAGAGCAGGGCAGAGGAGAGGAGGGTGGGTGAAGACGAGCCCATCCAGTGTCCAGGATTGGGGTGGAATGGGAAAAAGAGACCCAAGTAGCCCACCCTCTCACGGGAGGCTGAGGTTTCCCCGCTCTGCTGAAGCTCACCAGTTGCTCAAGATTCTGTATTTGGCCTGATTTAAATTTCACGTCAGCCTAATAAGGGCTTTCCAGGTGGCGCTATTGATAAAACAACTGCCTGCCAACGCAGGAAATGCAAGAGACTCGGGTTTGATCCCTGGGTTGGGAACATCCCCTGGAGAAGGGCATGGCAACTCACTCCAGTACTCTTGCCTAGAGAATCCCATGGACAGAGGAGTCTGGTGGGCTACAGTCCATGGGGTCGCAAAGAGTCGAACATAACTGAAGTGACTTAGCATGCGTGCACAGCCCAATAATCCACATTCCGAATGGTTTGCTCTGTCCTGATGGCTTACTTTGTTCCAGTGCTATCAATAGTATTGATTGTGTTCTTCTGCAAGGAGATGAAGGAGTCGGACAGCAGAGGAAACGCCTGGAGATGAAAGCAGATCTGGTGAGATGTCTACACAGAGTGCTGGTTTGGGACAATGCCAAGAAAAAACCAGGCCAGAAGTAAAGAGCCCATCTTTCACTGTCCTCAACAGATGAGGAAAAAGAACCCATGTTAGTGGAGGGCTTACCCTCCACAAACCATCAGAGATTCATACACATTAATTTCTTCTGCCCATTTCTCAGATTAGAAAATTGAGGTCCTACAACTTTCTCTTTGATGACACTAGTGGTGAGTGAATTTGAACCCAATCTTTACAAGGCAAGATGTGTGTGAGGAGGTGAGGGGGGATCCTGATGCCAGAACAGAATAGAGGATGGAGGGGGAGCGACGGGGAGGGGGTAGAGGGGGTGAGCAACACCCACACGGGCAGCTCAGTGTTGGAGGATCTTAGATGGAGTGTGGCCTTACCCTCTTTATGATGGGCAGGTGGGGACCATTTGAGCATGAGCGATGAGTGGCTGGGATGGCCTGTGAGGTGCAAATGCACCACGTTTCGATCCTCCTGGATAAAACCAGGGCACTCTCTGGGTGAAAAGAGCCTTCGGCTCGCTCATCAGGGTGTGGGATCAGCTTGATAACCCTGCAAACTTCCCTCCTGTGGGATCAGAAATTGGCTTCTGAAAAGCAGGATCTTTGCAGATGTTGGAATCTGTTAGAAGGGAAATTTCAAGTGGGGGCCAGCAGCACCCCCAGCAGAAGCCCCTGGGGTGAGGAGCACTGGGCCCTGTGGTCTGCTTTGACACGTGGGAGGAATCTTTTCTGGACAGATCACCCTAACCTCCATCCTCGATCTCAGCAAAGTCAGGGAGAATCGCCCTCCCTTCCTTGGACAGAAACCATTACTTTGGTCCTCCTGGTCAGTTTGGCAAATCTACTCAATTCCAGACTTCCCAGTGTTTCTGTCTAGTGTTGTGTGGTGATCTGAGAGGCCCTGTAAGGCCTGCCCTGCTCCATGCCTGCCCTCCTCCCCTGCAGATATTGATTGTGTTCTTCTGCAAGGAGATGAAGGAGTCGGACAGCAGAGGAAACGCCTGGAGATGAAAGCAGATCTGGTGAGATGTCTACACAGAGTGCTGGTTTGGGACAATGCCAAGAAAAAACCAGGCCAGAAGTAAAGAGCCCATCTTTCACTGTCCTCAACAGATGAGGAAAAAGAACCCATGTTAGTGGAGGGCTTACCCTCCACAAACCATCAGAGATTCATACACATTAATTTCTTCTGCCCATTTCTCAGATTAGAAAATTGAGGTCCTACAACTTTCTCTTTGATGACACTAGTGGTGAGTGAATTTGAACCCAATCTTTACAAGGCAAGATGTGTGTGAGGAGGTGAGGGGGGATCCTGATGCCAGAACAGAATAGAGGATGGAGGGGGAGCGACGGGGAGGGGGTAGAGGGGGTGAGCAACACCCACACGGGCAGCTCAGTGTTGGAGGATCTTAGATGGAGTGTGGCCTTACCCTCTTTATGATGGGCAGGTGGGGACCATTTGAGCATGAGCGATGAGTGGCTGGGATGGCCTGTGAGGTGCAAATGCACCACGTTTCGATCCTCCTGGATAAAACCAGGGCACTCTCTGGGTGAAAAGGCCTTCGGCTCGCTCATCAGGGTGTGGGATCAGCTTGATAACCCTGCAAACTTCCCTCCTGTGGGATCAGAAATTGGCTTCTGAAAAGCAGGATCTTTGCAGATGTTGGAATCTGTTAGAAGGGAAATTTCAAGTGGGGGCCAGCAGCACCCCCAGCAGAAGCCCCTGGGGTGAGGAGCACTGGGCCCTGTGGTCTGCTTTGACACGTGGGAGGAATCTTTTCTGGACAGATCACCCTAACCTCCATCCTCGATCTCAGCAAAGTCAGGGAGAATCGCCCTGCCTCCCTTGGACAGAAACCATTACTTTGGTCCTCCTGGTCAGTTTGGCAAATCTACTCAATTCCAGACTTCCCAGTGTTTCTGTCTAGTGTTGTGTGGTGATCTGAGAGGCCCTGTAAGGCCTGCCCTGCTCCATGCCTGCCCTCCTCCCCTGCAGGAGGGTACACCAGCTGCACTAGCCCCTGGAGGGGGACCTGTAACCTCTCAGAACCCTCTAGCCGTAGCCTTGATTTCTAGATAATCACTTCGGAGCACCAGCGCTGGGCTTGTATAGTGGAATCTGAAGTTGGGGCTGCATAGGACACAATTGCTATTAAAGGCTGAATGCATCCTTCTTTCTTAGAATACGCTTATTTTCCTTCCATGCTATGTGTTTTGTTTCTGTGTTAGCTTGATTTCATGGGTGCCCTAGAAATCATTTTAGGCCCGAGTGTCTGAGTCCAGAATCCTTTGAAAATATTTTAATTTCCTTAAAAAGGAAAAGTTTTTGAAAGTATGACTGGGGTTGGGGGGGGGCAAGTTTCAGAAATAGGAAAAAACCCACAAAGCTATGCAAAGCTGTGACGACCCTAGTAGGAATAGATAAAGGGCTGATTGCATCTTTTTTCAACTAAAAAGACTCTGGACAATTTCCTGCCTGCCCATGCAGCCCTCAGAGTCCAGTGTGATGCAAGGAGAGATGAACAGCGTAAGTTCAGGCCCATCTGTAGAAGCTACAGAGTGAAGGGAGAAAACAGAAGATCCCCAGGGCTGCCGCTCCAGGCTGGGATAACCCCTACATGCAGCCTCACCAGGTCCTGCTGAGGGTGGGGCAGGGGACATGTGATACAGCCCAGCACGAGTTCTGTGTGATCCGGGGCTAGTCCACAGGCCATGCAGCTGGAGCTCTGGCCCAAGTGGCAGCTGCCCAGATGGAACTGCGGGCCCCCATTCCCACTGGAGTTTTGTTAACAGAGATCTTGTCTTTGTGGGTGAGGGGCCACATGCGTCCGGCATCTCCAAGAACAAGGGCAGAATTTTCATGAGAGGCCTGATGAACAGGCTGAGATGGGAGTGCAGGACTCAGGTGAAAGGCTCAGAATGAGGCAGCTGTCAGCACAGGATGTGATGAAACCACACAGAAGGGACGAGTCAAGGCAGATCCCAGCTACAAGAAGAGCTGGGAGGCAACCCCAGTGAGTGAAACCTGAGGGCAGGGTCTGTGGCAGCACCATGGATAGCTCCCCGGGCAACAGGACGGGAGGCACTGTGTTAAGAAGGATTCTGAGGCTGTGAGGGGCCAAGCTGGAAGGATTGATGGATTGCTATGATTGACTAATGATGCCTCCTATGGACATGCAAAAGGTAGGAAGAAACGTCTGCAGCTGACTTGCCTTTCCCAGCCTAGATCTGGTCTCAATCCACCAGAGGGCCTTCCATGTCTCAGTCAGTTTGCACATGGGGGATTTGGGTCTCTGAGCTCTGTAGGGGATCCTCCTGTGTGCTTGGGATTCATCTCATCAGCCTTATCCTCCAAGAGCTCCTCTCCTATCATATCTCCCTGGGGCGGGGAGGTTCCTGAGAGCTAGACTTTCAGCTGGAGCCTTGACCCCCCTTTCCTAGTGACTGACCATCAGGTGCTGCTACCTGGGCCCAAGGAACCATGGCAGCCCATCTAACAAGAGTTCAATGCTAGATACTGGACTATGATTCTGGAAAACTCTGCCTTCTATCCTCCCCAGCCCAAGGGTCATCCTGTAGAAATGTCCACTTGAGTGATGTCCTTTCCCTGCAGAAGGCTTTCTGTGACCACCCTACCAGGACCCTGCTAGGGGCCACCCCCAGGGCTGCACTGCCTGGGGATGTGAATTACACATGAAAGCATTTTGCTGAACCACAGCCACGGTGCTTGTGCCTCTGGCACACATCGCGTGGAGCCTTCCGTGTGGCTGAAATGTGACAGGAGCATGCTCAGAGCTGTCTGTTGCCGGGGAGTGTTGATCTCCTTGGCTCGGAAACACTCACAGTCTCTCAGCTCTAAAAGCACTTATAAGCCGAACACAGAGCCCTCACTTCCCTCCCTTGCTCGTTGATGCCATCCATCCCAGTGGGGCACCATCCAGTTGGGGCCAGGGCCCTTTCTTTCTTTCTCCGCCATCACCTTGACTCCTGGCTCATGACATTCATATGTGGCCAATTTTCTTGGTTACCTCAGGCAACCGAAGGGATGGGAAAATGATTTCTTTTTAAAATCCCTCAATACTCTTCTCGAGACCCTAACTCCAGAGACCCTTAAGAGGGAGGCCTGGCTTTCACTGCCAGCCGCTGTGATAGTGCAGGGGCAGCACATCCAGTTGTTTAATCCTGTCTTCATCCGTAACTGCCTGGCTCATCTCAGGTGCCCAGTGGCTTTGTCCTGGTTGCTGGGAGGGCAGCCGCTGGTCCCCCACCCTTAGGTGTTAATGACAGAAGTTGTAACATCCCCAAAGTCCTGGGGATGTTGACAAAGAAGTAAATTACTAAGGCTGAACTTTCTGGTTCAGAGGCACTGGCTTTACCCTCATCCCATGTCTGATGGCCCAGGTCACATGTGGGTGTGAACATTTGAGCCCAAAGGTTTGCTGAGCACCTGCCCTGGGTGAGGCTCCCTTCTGGAGCTGTTCTTTGTTCAACAATCTGAAGCCTTGTGAGATAGCTATATAATCCTATTGTACAGATTCAATAAGTGCATTTAGTGAAACCAAGCCACACAGCTTCTGGGTGATAGAATTCAGCCTCAAGCCAGGTTTCTGACCCAAATACCATCTCTCCGCAGATGTGGCAGTAGAAATTCAGGAGTCCCTTCTGCAGAGGTCTGCTCCCCCCGCACCAGGCTGCCTCTCTCTCCCTAGATCTCTGCCCTGCCTCAGTAGGGAGACACAGGAGTGAAGCTTCAATTCATTTCTGATTATTAGTTCCTGGAACATACCCAATCTTTGGGGGATGCTTGCTGAATAAAAGGATATTAGAATCTATTTTACAAGCGTGTATTAGTTTCCTGTGGTGGCTGTAACAAGCTGCCACAAATCTTGTGGCTTAAGATAACACAGATTTATTCTCTCACACTTCTGGACCGGAAATTCAAAATCAGTTTCACTGGACTGGAATCAAGGGTTGGCAGGACCACGATCCTCACCTACTTGCCCCAGCCCAGTGCATGGGGAGAGTCCATTTCCTGCTTCTTCCAGCTTCTGGGGGTTGCTGGCACCACTTGGCTTGTGGCCACATTGCTCCAATCTCTGCCTCTGTGGTCACATGGCCTCCCTCTTGTAAAGAAGCTTGTGATTGCATGGGGGACCCATCTACATAAATCCAGGATCATGTCTCCTTGTCAAGATCCTTAATTACACCTGCAGAAATATTGCCAGGGAAAGTGATACCCACAGGTTTTAGGACATAGATATCTTGGAGGATCCTTACTCAGCCTGACATTCATAGAGCCCCTATCTTCAGAAGCCCTGATTTGAGGCTGGGGGAGCTGGCCCAGCCCCCTTCATGTTGCTGTGAGGTTAGTGCTCACAAGGATTGAGGGGTCTCACCCCTTTCAGAGGGATGGACTTGCTGTCTTGACCTTCAGGAGGAAGGCATCCCTGACCTCCATGAGCAAGCTCTGTTCAGAGTCTCTTTACCTCCCAGCAGGTCATGTGGGACCATGATCTCAGCCTCTTGGGCCTCAGTTGCCTCATCTGTGAAATGGGAACAATAAAAGTACCTCCCATAAGCTTTGTCATGAAGGTGACAGGACAGGGACCATGTGCTGAGACACCCTCACACAGCTTAGAATGTCAGCTACTAGCATTGATCTTATTGTTAGCGACGTCTCCTGGGAGCTCTATAGGGGAAACCCGTTGTGTTCAAAGACTTTCTGATTCATTTCTAACTACTCAGCAGTATTCCTGACAGGTCAATGGCCTGGGATGAGTGGGATTGAAAGTCAGTGAAACTTCCTTTTGTGGTCACATCCAGCCTTTGGTAAATTTGGATTTGCTCTGACAAAACCACTTGGCTGCATAAGATGCTTTCTTCCTCACCAGGGGCCAAGTAGGTGGCAAACTGGGAAAGGATGTCTTCTTTAAATACTTCTGAGTGGCCTGGAGGAAACACTGAACATCGACATCTTGAAAAGTGGTCAGAAAACTTCATCTCTTCTCTTGGAGCTATATAGCACGAGCTGTTTTCCCTTCTAGACTAAATTTGGAATTCTCTTCCCTCGTGGAAAAGAGGATCTGGCAGGTCAGATTTAGTTAGAACTAAATAAATAAGAGGTGATGAAAGCCGTCAGTGTTGAGCTTTAAAGTTCTGCCTTAGTGTCAGTCGGTGCTTCCCTTTCTCAACACACATCAGAATTCCTTCGGATGCTGTAACGTAAGCTGGTGAGCAGGTCCCCTGTGCTTCCTGCCCAGGACTTCTGTCCTGGGCTCCATCATACCTAGATTACAAAAGCTGCATGGTGACAGCAAGGGACAGCCACTGACCCTCCCCGAGTTGCGCACTTAGGGCTTCATGTCCTGGTGGCATTCTGCTAACCTGGTGTGTCTGTGGTGGGCCTTCTCTCCAGGGTTTGAGCAGAATCCCCATCAGAGTAGATGGGGTACCTTTCTCATCCTTGGGAGGCTGAGTTCTGCCAGTGGAGCTGATTCCAGCCCCGGGTGCAGCTTGCAGGCCAACTCTGCTGAACCAGTCAAAGCCAGCCAAGCTGAGCCCCAGCCAGTCTTCCAGTCTGTGAGTCAGAGAAGGAAGTGTGCACCATTCTCATCACGGAGGCTCTGAGGTTCCTGGTGACACAGCAAGTGGGACCAACAGACTCTTCCCCCGCCAGCCTGTGGTTGCCTTGAGGAGACGCACCACACATGGTCACCAGGTGCTGGGGCCCAAGTGGATGCTTGCGTGTCCCCGCAGCTCAGAGGAATGGCTTCTCTTCTGATTCAGACTCTCTTTTCCTTACTGAATATCAGGAGCCTGTGACTGGTGGTGTAGTAGGGCTGGTCATGAAAGCTGGAAGCGCACTGGTGATGGGGCAGGATAAGCCAGAGCTCCTTACGTGACTCATGCTGATCCAGCCACAAAGGCACAGGGTGCCCCATATGACCCCACACCAGCTGGGTGCTTTCTCCAGCTCTGTCTGTGAAGTGGGCTCAGAGGTGAGTCATCACCCGGTTGCCATTGCTGTGAGGTGTTCTGAGATTTACTCAAGCTTCAGGGCCCAGAGCCCAGCCAAGAGCCACCCCAGAGCAGAGAGACTGGACTGGCCGGTGGGGTCATTCTGAACTGGGTGAGGCTGAGCTGACCATCCTGGTGGGCAAGAGAACCAGAGGCTGAAAAGGGCAGTCAGGTAGGCTGAGGCTGTCTACGCTAGAGTAGGACCCAGCGCACTCTGGGCGGAATCGGAGGAAGGAAAGGGCACCCAGCTCCACGATTTGGGAGCTGGAGTTCCAAAGCTTGTGCGGAGTGACGCAGCAGGCACAGTCCAAGCTGAAGTCCAAAAGCCAAGCAGGAGATGGGAACTGCCCTTAGAGGCCCAGGAGGGGGTCTGGGTAAAGCCCATGGGAGCTGAGAGCAGGATGTGGCTCAGGGACGGTGTGGACCACGGCCAGCTATGGCACTTCCGTAACCCCTCTGGCCCCCAAGGGCCCAGGACAGCTCATCTGAGTGGCAGGGCTGGACAAGTCAGGCCTGGGGGAGGTGGGGTCCATCCCAGCCACACTGCCTGGGGGTCCGGAGTCTTCAGAGCTTGGAGACCTGGCTCCTGCCTGTGCCATTCCATCTCGGTCCCTCTCAGCTTCCTGAGATCCTCTCCTTCTGGGCCCTCCAAGCCCACCCATCATCTCACCTCTGCCCTAAGTTCTGAAAGGTCAATATCTTAGTTACTGTCACAACTCCAAAGGCTGATACACAGCCTGACTCTGAGGGAGTGAGTGAGTGAAGTCATATCCGACTCTGGGACCCCATGGACTGTAGTCTACCAGGTTCCTCCATCCACGGGATTTTCCAGGTAAGAATACTGGAGTGGGTTGCCATTTCCTTCTGCAGGAGATCGTCCTGACCCAGGGATTGAACCCAGGTCTCCCGCATTGTAGGCAGACGCTTTACTGTCTGAGCCACCAGGGAAGACTCTGGGGGAACTTTTGGAAAATACTGGTACAACAGAAAAAAAAAAAAAAAAGAAAGAAGAAGAAGAAGAACAAATGAAGAAGAAAGAAAACTCAAGGCCAATCTACCAAAAACAAGAAAACAAAACAGGTCACCTATGTGTTCCTTGAGTTGGTGGCATTTGGTAAACAACTTCTTCCGGTGCTCCCCCACCTGCTGTGCAGAAGATGCAGATGGATGGCATGCGTCTCTGAACCAGGGGCTGCGTTTCTCTGCTGCCTCTCCCTGGCAGAACTTTGTTCTAATCTGGCAAGCTCTGTTTTCTGCATTTTAAAGATGGGAGTAATAAGAGCAACTTCATGAAGCAGTAAACAAACGAATGGATGGAAAGGGCAGTGCTCATCACACAGATGGAGACAAATACATGCTAGCTGGTCCTCCCTCCTCTTGGACTTAAGCTTTGATTCTTGCTGGCAAGAAACAGGATTCAACTTGAAGTGAACTTCAGCAGCAGGGGAGATTTACAAGAAGAACTCTGGGGTGTCTAGTGGAGTTGGGGAGCCATTGGAAAGCATGCTCAGGAGGCCAGCTCTGGGGTCCGAGAAGGGGCTCTCAGGTGTCACTGGCACGTTGCCTTCATCCCCTGCCTGACCCCTCTTAGCTAGGGAGTTTGGCCTCAAAAAAATGAACATGGAAGCCCAAACCCCATCTCTCAGCAGAGATGGTCAAGAAACAGGAGCAGGATATAGACAGATGGCCCCAAAGTCCAATGGCACTCTCCCATGTTACTTCCTCCACAAGGTAGATCCCTGAATCTACAATTGGTGATATGCGTTCCCTCCCCAGCATGACTTTATCCTTTACTTTGGGCACTTATACTGTCCCTTGTAATTTGGCATCTGTACAAATATGTTGCACACACCCAGACGCTGCTCCCTCAAATGTCTGATTACAGCAAGCAAAGGACCAGTCCCTTATAAGCATCCCAGCTGTGGGCTTTGTTAGCTGTTTGTACTCAAGAACAGGAGACTAAGTACTCCAGTTCAGTTCGATTGCTCAGTCTGACTCTTTGTGACCCCATGGACTGCAGCACACCAGGCTTCCCTGTCCATCACCAACTCCCGGAGCTTACTCCAAGTGCTCCAAGATGTATACAAAATAGCTCTACTGCCCTCATCACTGAAGAAGCATGAACCGACTGTGGGGTTTTGCCTGCCTCTATGCCTCAGGCATGGTGTTGGGCCAGAACCTTGCTTTCTTGATCTGCTGCCAAAGGTGGAGTCACAAAGGGATCGTATTTAGGAGACAGACCCATTTCCAACTCATTTGACATGGCGGCTGAATACAACTTTTATTTCTCTTGTGCCCAGTAACTTCAGCATTTCTTGCTTCAATATAGTACCAGTAACAGAAGAACTTGCTTTGGTCCACCCTTAAAAGACAATTCGTTCCCTGTGTTTTACTCTGGCCCTTAGATCAATCATATTGTCTCATTTCAAATTGTACACTTGTATAACTTTCCAGGAGTTTAGCCAAATATTCAAAAAAATTGCTGGTTTGATCAGTGAATGCCAGAAACCGAGGAGTCCTAGAAATCTTATTTTAGGAGATGAAAATGGCAGATTTCCCTGTGGGGCTATCATTTGACAATAAATGCATATTTCATTGGATTTGTTGGAAATGTTTCTCTTTGAAAGTTAATTCACGGTTTGGGCTCCTGCTGGTTGCCCTCCATCTCAGAGTCCAGGACTTACGTTAGATTCAGCTTTTCCATTCCTGGGAAGAACACTCTAAAATTTCAAACCAAGGCACAATCTCTTTTTCTTGAAGAAAAAAAAAGAAAAAATCCAATGGCTATCTACATTTTTGCTACAAGTAAGAATCAATTGGAAGGAACCATATATTGACAATCTGAGAGCATATTATCTGTTAAAGTTATTCTGTCCTTTTTTAAAGCCACTTAACCCTCATAGAATGTGGATAAGCTTGCTTATTTCTGAACACATAAACTGTGGACAGTGTCTGTTCCGTAATTTGAAATGCCATGGCTTCTATACTAGATCATCAAGTATCGAATGTGTCCAAGTGCCATATAACCTCCTCCCACTCTCCCCTCAGTCATATCCCAGTGGAGAAGTGCACAGTTTCACTACACATGTGACAGCAATGCAAGTAACTGCTCTGAGCATGAGATGGATGGATGGATGGACGAATGGGTGGATGGATGGGTGACCTACTAGTTGAGCACCAAATCCTCACCATATGCTACCTTTAGCAATGGGTGTGTCAAAACTGCCCACCCTCTGATAGGCTGAAATAAGAACCAGTACCACTTCTGAGATATTCCTGCCCAACAATGCATAGTCTGAATCTAATCCTAAGGAAATATCAGGCAAACCCAAACTAGGGCACCTGGTACAACTGTCAAATAGGAAAAGGAGTACATCAAGGCTGTATATTGTCACCCTGCTTATTTAACTTATATGCAGAGTACATCATGAGAAATGCTAGACTGGAGGAAGCACAAGCTGGAATCAAGATTGCCAGGAGAAATATCAGTAACCTCAGATATGCAGAAGACACCACCTTTATGGCAGAAAGTGAAGAGGAACTAAAAAGCCTCTTGATGAAAGTGAAAGAGGAGAGTGAAAAAGTTGGCTTAAAGCTCAACATTCAGAAAACTAAGATCATGGTATCTGGTCCCATCACTTCATGGGAAATAGATGGGAAAACAGTAGAAACATTCAGACTTTATTTTTGGGGGCTCCAAAATCACTGCAGATGGTGATTGGAGCCATGAAATTAAAAGACGCTTACTCCTTGGAAGGAAAGTTATGACCCACCTAGACAGCATATTGAAAAGCAGAGACATTACTTTGCCAAGAAAGGTTCGTCTAGTCAAGGCTATGGTTTTTTCAGTAGTCATGTATGGATGTGAGAGTTGGACTCTGAAGAAAGCTGAGCACCAAAGAACTGATGCTTTTGAACTGTGGTGTTGGAGAAGACTCTTGACAGTCCCTTGGACTGCAATAAGGTCCAACCAGTCCATTCTAAAGGATATCAGTCCTGGGTGTTAATTGGAAGGACTGATGCTGAAGCTGAAACTCCAATACTTTGGCCACTTCATGCAAAGAGTTGACTCATTGGAAAAGACTCTGATGCTGGGAGGGATTGGGGGGCAGGAGGAGAAGGGGACAACAGAGGATGAGATGGCTGGATGGCATCACCAACTCAATAGATGTGAGTTTGAGAAAACTCTGGGAATTGGTGATGGACAGGGATGCCTGGCGTTCTGGGATTCATGGGGTCACAAAGTCGGATACAACTGAGCGAATGAACTGAACTGTCCTCCTCAAAAGTGTCAAGGTTGGGCAAGCCAGGCAAGCCCCAGGAGATGTCACAGGCAAGATGGTTAACTATCTGGGAGCCAAAGGCAGCCCTGAACTGTGATACTGAAGTGAGCCCTTTTGCTGCAGAGCACATTCCTGGGGCACAGGATACACTGAAATGGGATCCAAGGACAAGTGAGTGTTAATGCTGTCCATGCACGTTTCCTGGTTTCACTAATTGTGTGTGGTTACAAGGGCATCAGATCTGAAACTTACTCTCAGACAGCTCAGGAACAAAAGGTGCTAATTTTGTACTTGCAAATTCTCTGGACACTTAAGATCACTTTCAAATAAAAAAAATGGGTTGAGACCTTCTCAGACTACCCTATCAATGTAACAGCGCTTCATCTCCACTCGCCTCTGTGACCCCCCAGGCAAAGCCTGTGCTTCAGGCTATAAGTGTTCTTCGAACAACAGCCCACTTCTGAATATTACCAGCTCAGGCTGAATACTGCCTTTTACATCCACTCATTTATTTTTGTTTGCTACTAAATAGCAGCTAAACATCCTCCCTAAAGAGCCTGGGGATTTTCATCAGTTGGAGGGCCAACCTTTGGAGGGAAAAGGCAACATCAGCTGTGTGTGTGATGACACAGAGAGGCACTAGATCCGCAGGCCACTGTGTTCAGACCTCTCCTTGCACAGGCGAGGATACAGGGGAGGATACAGGTAGATGCAGACGGGCAGTCAGCAGTGGCCCCCTCCCAGGCCAGCACGCCGGCCACTAAGTCCCTGTGTTGCTCTGGGGGAGCAAGCCTTGAACCTCGATCCTGGATCCTCTCTGTGGCCCTGGGGCTATGATATTGAGCTAAGTGTGAAAGAAGAGCCAGAAGCAACCTCAAGTTTCCGAATAAACCAGGAGGGCACGAAGGGAAACAGAGCTGGGAGAGCGCCAAAGGGCAAAGAGAAACGGGCTACATTCTGGTGGCTTTTGCTTTCAATTACTTGTAACAGGAGTCTGTGCTCTGAGAGCTCCAGGGAGAGTGGTTCCTGGAGAGGGTGGCTCATGGTTAAGAGTCTGAGCTCTGGATTTAGGTTTCAACATAAATACAGGTCTGGTGAATAACGTGCACTGGGCGCCCAGCAGGGTGGACCTCACCAGAGCACTGGGAAGGCTTTCGAATGGTTCTGGAGACTGGCCAGCAATGCCGCAAAGGCGAACAGAGGTGTGACTGCCAATAGACCCACTGTGACCACGTCCAGAACCCTCCAGAGCCTGAGGGAACAGGCATGTGGAGATGCACAGGGTGAGCATTTATCTATTCCACAGTAACATCAAAAATACCTTTAAAAAATGAACACGGATGTGGAAACATGGCAGACAAAGAGTCCCTCTTCAGAGATGAGTTCTCCTGAGAGGTACATACCCTCAAGGGTGTGCAAACCTCAAGATGGCCCTTTGCTTGAAAAGAAGCTCCAGTCTGTCAGTCTGGCTGCAGAAATCTCTGGGAATCATGCTGGGCACCAGGGGGAGGCAGGACAGTCGGGGTGAGGAAGGGAACTCAACGCTGCCCATGCTTGCAGGAAGGAGGGAGGAAAGGCTGCGATTGGGGAAGGGGAACCCCAAGTGCTGCTGGCGCTGGCCAGCCAAAAAGGAGAGAAGGAGAAACCAGCAAACACAGAATGTCATGACCTTGGGGCTTCAGAACGAGCCCAGAAATCTTTGCCTGCCCAGAGCAGAGATGGCAAAGCTTCCTCCCTCCCTACAAATGGCTGGGAATTGCCAGGCAGCAGGGTGGCTAGCAGCTGGGGACACAAGCCTTCCATCCCAAAGGAGGGACCAGGAGTCACAGCACGCTGTACAGTGTGACTCTAGCAAGTGCACTTGAAAAAAAATGAAACTCAGGCTGGAACTTTTGTACCTGGAGGAACGCTTATGTATCTGTTGGAAGTGGAACATTGATGCGCCAAACAATATATTCTGCACACAAAATACTCAAAAAGCCGAACCAGACCACCCAAGTGCAGGTCAGGGCTCGAGGAGAAACCCAACTAGTGTTTGATTGAGAAGGTCACTGGGCAAAATGGGTGATTTTGAGCAGGTCTCCCAAGTGATGGTTCTTGCCTGCACTGCTAAATAGAAAGCAGGAGGGGACAGTTTTGTGGTTGAAATTAGACTTCCTGATTTTCTACTACGGCAAACAAGGTCTCCACTGGCTTGGAAATCATGCCATCGTCTCTAAACACTGCTAGGTCCTGCTGAGAATTATGGAAACATAGCCTGACCTCAAAATACTTTCATCGACATCATCCTTTGCAATGTGTACTTGTGAAAGAATTGCCTCTAATTTGAAAGATGCAGAAAGCAAGGGGAGCAGTTAGGATGAAAACTGGCTTGGGGTAAATTATGTACACAAAGGAAGAATAAAATCGAAAGGCAAAGCCCTTTATGAGCTATCCAGCAGCTGCAACCCCCTTTCACGAGCCAAGAAAAGAATTCAAGGAATATGAACCAGTTATTAGAGGAAAGCACTACATCAGCTTTCATTAGCAAGAATGAAAAGCTGGCTGAAAAACAGAGGAAGAAACATTCAAATGGACCCTCATTAGTGCTTGGCTCAAGTTTGTAGCCTTTAAAGCTCTTCTGAGACCTAGCGGGGAAAAAAAAATT